>CM039529.1:16592552-16703575 GCA_022433055.1 Begonia peltatifolia
GTGTGTGTGTGTGTGTGTGTGTGTGTGTGTGTGTGTGTGTGTGTGTGAGAGAGAGAGAGAGAGAGAGAGAGAGAGAGAGAGAGAGATCAAATCTAGCTAAGTCGGTTGTTTTAAGTTTTTCACATGTTAAAGCTAAGAGTACTGTTTCCAAAAAAGTTACCATTGACTTGCTAACATTTGTGATTAGTATTCCAGGAAGACCGCTAGGAACAGGATCAAATTTTGCTCCTGGAGAAACATTTTCTACAGCAAGGACAAAGCCAATTGCACCAAGACTCCTAGCTGTTTCTGACACTTTCTTAATAGATGCTGTACCAGCTGCAAAATTGAAGGAGTAACCACAAAGTAGAATGTTTCCTTCAACCAAGTTCTTATTTAGAACTTCAGGTCTCTGACAGTCGGATGGGCTGAACTTCACTACTGAAGAATCTAGCAACACGTCATTTGCTGCTACCAAGGTATACGTTTGATTTAAATGAGTAGAAGCTGCATAAAGAAATAATATAAACACTTTAATTGGTACTGATATTCCTTAGTAATAAAAAACAACGTAGTCCCATTACAGCAAATATATTGACCAAGAGTCATCAAAAGGCTGGTTTTATTCCGCATGTTTCAACACTTAGACAACACTACTTTATCCTGGCCAGATTACTAGAGTTGAAGTGATGCTAAAGAGGTTTCAAGTTATTCGATCAAGAGATTTCAATGTTTATCACAGTCAAAAATAGACTTATCAAATGGAGCATGATGCCATTAATATAAGAAGATGAGAACTAACGTGATAAACCAATCCCAGATAATATTTTTCCATTTCCAAGGGTCAGATGATTTTTGTATCTCCGGTCATCAATTGCTGCAGCAACGGATGTTATCCAAGGGCTATAGGAAACCAAAGACTTGGGGAAAGGACCTCCATTTCCGGCTGCCTGTGCAATGAATACCCCTGCCTTCACTGCTGAAAGAAGGATAGCATCAAAAGGGTTTAAAAATGCGGTTTTTGTGGTTGCTGGGGGACTGTTAGGTCCCACGGAGAGACTGAGTATATCGACCCCATCGTGTACAGCCTGTTGGAAGAAATTTATTTAAATGAATGTCTCCTTCCAAAAAGTTAAGACAAAATACAAGCTAGTGTAGTTAAGGATTGAACCACATAAAATTAGTTGTGTTGATAACATGAAAAAGAGGCTCATATGCTTTCTCTTAGAATATAATTTTTATTAGAATGAAAAAGAATACACAAGGGGAGAATAAGTTATCCCAAAATACATTAGAGCACAACATGGTGAAAAACACTTCTAGGCTTCAACTGTCTATCCAATTGGAAATGACCATAGTGAAGGGAAAGCTTCTTCACATTCTTGTGAATCTGACTTTGCGTAGAACAAGTCCCATGGGGTCATTAAGATCATCACTCTCAGGCTAACTGTAATTTTTTCAAACTTGAGCCCTACTATTTTACATCAATATTTAGCTGTCCCTTGGAGTGAAATGCAAACATAGTATAAATCTTCTCCATCTAAAATGAGATATATCAAATACCGAGTTATTACAGATGACATGTATTGTCTTTTCTCATTGATTTAACTATTTAAACTAGAGCAGTATAGAAAGCAGCTCCGAAGACACTTTCAATATTTTAAGGAAAATATAATAAAGACAATCAGAGGTGTTGTACACAATCATGAGATCATAGCAACCTGATCAATAGCAGCCACTACATCCGCAACAAATCCGCCAAAGAGCCTATAGAGTGCTTTGTACACAGCAATCCTGACAGAATAATTAAAGTCTCATATGAAGGAAGAATAATACATCTACAAATTTGAATAAATTCAGCACAAAGATTATCATTCCCTACCTGGCACGGGGAGCCATGCCACTAGCTTTTCCAAATTCGTAACCATGCATTCTCACAGGTATTCCATTATTTCCAGCTGCAATAGCTGCTGTATGACTAGTGACCAGTAATAAACTAGGTAAATAAGTAGAAATAGTTACTCACACCCATAGTTCCTCCACAGTCAATAAACCTAAAGGGAAGAATTATCCAAGTGGAATAGTTTCAAGAGGAACCAGGGAAAAGAATATGGAAGGAAAAACAATGAAGGACTACATTTGATTGAACTTTTTAGTTGCAAAAGCAGATTTTTCTATTGATTTAAAAAGCAAATAGCCCATGATAACAAGATAAATCGGCCATAAACTTTCTACCAGGTAGGGGTCATCTACTGTCCTTTAATTTTGCTACCTTCATAAGCATGCCTCATGACATCGAACAATTGTTCAACTTGTTTATCTATATCCCCGAGAGGCCTTTGAAAATTGATAAATGTGTATTTTACACACTTATTTATACTTGATTCGATAAGATATTCTCAAATGTTTGAAAGAATTTAATGTTTTTGGTATAAATGTACAGATAAAATGGAATTAAAAATCTGAAGGTCATTTTGAAAATTTTCATCGTTTTAATCTCAACCGTCGATTACAGGTCGCAGACCTCACTCTGAATTAAGGTTATAATTTAACATAGAGGTGAGGATTCATTCATTCATTCATTCAGTTCGTTTTGGAGGCAAAAAGACAGAGACTAGATCAGAGTGAGAAGATCGGAAGGACGACTTCATATTGACGAACCGAGTGTTTTTCTTTCTCCTTTTTTTCCTGAAACTATAATTATCTTTATTTTTCCTTCTGTTTTACTTTATTCTAGCATGAATTAAATTTATTTTCTGGGACTACGATGTAGTCAAATTATGACTGTTTAGTTTTTTCTTTAATTCAAGTTCTTGATTTTCTGTTTGATATTGTGTTTAGTAAATTATTATGTTCTTAATGTCTGCGATTGTCTAATCAACAATAACATGTTCGTAAGATTATTTTGAGACCGAGAGGAGATAAATAATCGTGTACTGAATAATTTTCCATGAAAAGAATCTTATACTAAAGATAGCTATGGTGTTTATGTGGTACTTTAATTTCTTATCCTTAAAGTATTCAATTAATTCTTGAGGTTAAAAACCTATAGGTAATAATCCGTTAATTGAATAATTTTATCATTACTCGAGAGAGATTGATAAATAAATTAGTGAAATTGTCATCAACATCTAGAAATAACTTTGATAACTTGGATTAAGGTTACTAAATAAAATTAATTTAGGTGAAATCGAAAACCCTAAATCTTTTCTATAATATTTCTAAAAATCATTTATATTTATGTTATTTAATTAATTGTCATCGTTTATTTTACATTTAAACTAAATATCTATTAAAATCATTATTTATAGTAAATTGGAATTAATTTATTTGATAATTAGTGACAATAGTTTTCGTGGGGTCGACTCGTATTTACATATTATATTACTTGTGCGACACGTTCAATTGCGTCTACAGTATTTTTCGTAACAAGAATAAATTGTTAGACAATTAGAATATGAAAGATTGATTTTTGACATGATCAACCACCAGCGGTTCATGATTCACCTGGTAAAGTGCCAACACAACTTATGGTAAATGAACATACAAAGGACAAATCTTAATCATCAAGAAATTGTACTTACTGAAACCTAAACAACTGCCTCATTTGTGTAGGAGAATGTCCGTTTTCCTATTTATAAATATTATCATTCAATAAATCCATAGCATATGTACTAGCACAGTTTGTATTATGGGGGTGACCTACCATTATTGGTTAAAATTACGACTACCAATAACTGTTAGTGCCTTTTTATGTTCTTCCTTATATCCATAGAATAATAAATTCGAGAAAAAAAAAAACAGTTAGAACAGTAGCACAAGCTTCCAAAATATGATATGATCAGGCCTAACCTTCCATGTCCATCACCATCCAAAGGAGATGCAAAATCAACAGAAGGATTAAATGCGCCAGCTGCTTTAGCTGCTTCAGCAAAATGTTGAGCTCCGACAATTTTCCCATTACAGAAGTCTTTTTTAGTGTCAAGGTCAACTTCACATTTACCACTATACTTTCCGACAGGTCCGTATGGTTCAGTATTGTAGGTTGCAAAACTTGGATGATGTGGATAGATACCCGAATCCACAAATCCTATCACAATGTCCTCTCCAGCTCTGTCAAAACCACCTCCTGTAGGCCAAACCTCGGTTGGAAGCCCCAAAAATTGAGGGGTGTGTGTCGTAAGTCTCCTCACCTTCCAGTCTCTCTCCACAGATTTAACACTTGGTGTGCGTCTTAGGGTTTCTGCCTACTAAAATGGGGACGATGCATAAGGTAACAGCATTGTAACAAAAATGGTGAATAGCATAAAATTATTGTCCTCAATTTCACCTGTTCAGGTGTAATATGAACAGCAAATCCATTGATGAGATGCCGATAACTGTATAGTTTCTTATAGGTCCCACTCTCGAACAACATCCCAAGAAGCATATCATGTTTCCTTTCTAAGTGATGAGCATAAGATATCACCAATTCACTGAATGAAACTTCTGAATATCAGATGAGAGAGACAGACATGAAACCACCTTAAACCAAACATTGACAAATTGAAGCAGCAATGAACCAACTTCAAAACTTTGAGATATCAACTCATCAACTAAATAAAGGATATTCTTTGTCATGTAGAAATTGTGATACTATGCAGATATTATTCTTTTAAGGACAAAAATACTCTTAAAACTGTTACACTTTGAATGTTACTTTAAAAGAAACATTAGGATGGCCTAGCCAACAAGCAAGTAACAATAAATCGCAGGAATCACACATGATAAACACATTATTTTACTATCTCTTAACATACTAGCAAAGATATATTTCCAAATATACAAATCGAGAATAAATTTGCAACCGCCGTTGATTAGCGAACACCTAACAACAAATAAAAAAATGCCATTTTTTTTATAATTATCATTCAGCTCCGGTTAAGATTTCTATCTAAGCCCTCCCTTCATTTACATAAAGAAGGCACAAGACATGAACCAGTAAGTAATATCTGTCAACTAATTATGCCATAACTAAATAACTATCTGAGAGTAAAATTGCAAAAACAGCCATTGATATCTTCGACATAACCGCAGCAGAGATTGTATAAGCAGAAAATTTAGTAACATAAAGAAGAATGTGTCAGCTAACATCAAGCAAATGAACGAGAGTAAACTGACACAGGTCTAAAGGGGATGTTATCTCGTACCTTGAGGACTGGTAACTAGTGTTACAATAGCTGGCTTACGTTTACACTTTTTAGACATGAATGTGAACTTAGAACCATGCAAAGTCAACTGTTCAAGTGGTTTAAGCTAATAACAAACTATGTAAAAAATGTTAGCAGAAGGATTTGGTTACAGACAGGGTTAATAAGGAAATTGGAAAGGGTCAAACAATGGGCCAAAACCTATATAAAAATTAAACAAATATATATACTCAGATTGACGTAATAACATTTACAGACGAAAAATATGCCCAACCACATTAAAAGAGAAATTAGCCGAACCTGGTAGTATCAATCCTTTCATCAGATTCCACAGCTGTCGCTTCAAAACCATTCACCCCACCTTGGTAACTCGTCACTGGCTCTCCTTCAACTGTGACTATGTAAACCTCAGCCTTCCCAACAACTAAGAAGGTAAAGAATACTATCGCCACAAGCCCGAATTCCAGTATCATCACTGTCATTGCTCAGATATAGAACTTAAACTGCTCACAAGATCTGATTCAGAAGAATAAAAGGAGCGGCGAGAATTCAAATGAATGAATAAGACTATCATGAAAAAAGAAAACTCAGTTAACAACAACCATATTCAGGGGATCCGAAGTATGGTAGTAAAGGTGTGATAGTAAAGCTTGAGGAGAAATTTAAGAGGAAAACGACAGGCTTCACTGCATAAAAAATAAAAATAAAACAATAAATATGTACACCATTAAGCAAGCTATTTAGTAAACGAAACATGAAACAATGATGAAATGACTTTTGAAATTCAGGAAAATTGAACAAAAAATTATACTAAAATTTTGAAATTTTTTTGGGTTTTATTAATCTTCTCATAAACAAAATGGACTTAAATAAACCCGGTATGGGACCCCCAATAATGAGAAAGGAAAAAGGAGAGGAAAAAAATACAAAAACTATAGGCCGACAGCAGATATATTTAAAAAATAAAGGGAAAAGTGAGAAGAAGACCACCGAAATCAAAGAAGCTTCCCTGGGTGAATTGCATTATTAAATCAGACAGAGAAGGAAAACAAGTCCGAGTCAATAACCGAGTGCTCGATGTAGTTAATCAGTAACTACAAAGAAAAAAATTCTTCAAGAGTAATAGAAAATCAATCAAGTAGAATCTATAAATTCAGTTCCAGAAGCAAAACTAGTAAAAAAAATCAGGATACACGATCATTTTGAACATCCAGAATAAAGATTTTCAGCTCATCCTCGTAGCTCTTACTTAGCAACTCACTAAAGAAGAAGAATCTTCAATCACGCGAAACTAAAAAAGAGAAATTGAAAAATATATTTGTAATAACAAACAAAGAATCAAGCACCTTTACAACCAATCCAAGGAAAGAATAATGGCCACAAGAGAAAAAACCGAAAGAAAAAGAAGCTAGCAACACATAAACCAAACAAAAAAGTAGATATTTCAACTCACGGCAACGAATGAACAAAACTGTAGAATTTCAGAGAAAAGAGAGGGTATGTACGGTGTACATTTACAATGCAGTGATCGGAGATTTAGCGAGCGGACATTGTCTGATGAAGAGAAGAAAAATGAAGCTACGGCATTCGAGCACGGGATCACATAGAAATAATGAGAGCGACAGAGAGGTAGGTAGGATTTTCACTCACTCTGCAGAGGGAAGAGAGAGACTGAGAGAGTGAGCCGACGACGATGGAGGAGAAGCTCCGTCCTCACCATTTATTAGACGAAGACCTGAAAAGTAATTAATTAACACTTAATCTTCATTAATTACGCTTTAATCTAACTACGCACTGATCTTCCCTCTCATTGAAATTAATAAAATTATATCCAATTACTAATAATACCATATTTACCGTTAACAAACTTCTAAAATAATATTACATTTATTCATTAATTAAACTCTTTAATTTCATGATAAAAATTTATTTTAATTATTTATAATTTATATATTAATTATATAAATTATTATATCATGAATAAAGGTAAAGGTGTTTACAGTTGATTTGATTTGATTTAAAAATAAATAAACCGAATCGAGTTATATTGGGTTCAACCGGTATTTTTATTATATAAACCGAACTCGTTCTGCCTGTAATATAATACATATTTATTTAATTTTATATATTTATATAAAATTAATTTTATCAATACAAAAAATAAAATTTCCTTGCATAATGGCAATTCTATTCAAAATATATACTCGTCACAGAAACAATATTTTTATTGGAAACCGAACCAGGTTTTTTATAAAAGAAAATTGTTCGGGTTTCTTGTGAATCGAAAAAAATTTGCAAATCTCAAATTTTCTTGGTTTAGTCCAATTAGTATTGGTTTTGAACTATCAAAACTAAAATCAAACATATAAATTTAATTTTCAAAAAATAAAATCAAATTTCTGTTCTTTAAAATTTAAAATTAATCTAATCCAGGCCAAAACAGTTGGTTTTAATTTGATTTTGAATACAGTGTAAAATAATATAGTAAACATAATAATACATATAAAATATATAAATAATTTATTGAATTTTTACATTTATAGATTGAATTCTGGTAGATAATTAATATTTTATCGGATTTCTATAACAATTTTAAAATAAACAATTTTAACGTAACGTATTATGATATTATAATAATTATTTTTTTTATTAAAATTGTTTATTTTCAAGGTTGAGAGAGAGAGAGAGACAGAGACTAGGCAGAAGATCCATTGGCGCGTAAAAGATACTGCCGGTTTAGCGGAAAAGACGCAAATCACCTTGCAAAAAGAGAAGTGATGTCGAAGAATAAGTAGCCACGTGGATCGGAGCGGGTCCGGTGCCCGTTCCTTTTGCATGTGCCCTTGTCCCCATTTTTTGATAGAATTTAATGCCATTATTTTTCTAGTTCGGATAATGCTTATTTTTTTATTATTTTAAAATTGCTATTTAATTTATTAAATATATAATAATTACGTCACGTTGTTGTTGAGAAATTTAAATACATTGAAATATGAAACATTCAAATTCAAAATGGATTATACTTACGTTAAAAATAAAATAACGTATGACATTAAATTTGACGATCAAGTTAGAGCTTGTTTTGATACAAAAAAAAAAAAAGATACTGTGATTAATTATCTAAAAATGTCTTCGTTTCTATGGATTTTTACAGAAAATCTAACATTGACGAGGTTGATTGTCTAAACTATAAGTCATGACTGATAAATAATAGATGATCTAGTTCGGTTGTAACGAATCGTTCTGTTCTGACACACTTTAACATTGCTCGATAGTTGTCTATTTTTTAGAGAGATTAAAATAAATTTTAGGTAATTATACTTTGTATAGTTTAAAAGTGTTCTTCGTACTTAGAAATTTTTCACGTGCTTTGTGGAAAAATAATTTATTTTACAATAAATTTCAAATCAAAATATTTAATATATTGTTTTACATTTAAATATTTAATATAAGTTAGTAGTTTGTGTTTGTACAAATTTGGATTACATTGCGTTGAGAATAAGCTTTGAGTTCTTTGACCACTTTGCCAACCAATAAGCTCTCGTGTTATAAGCTTCCGTTTTAGATATAATTTAATAATTAAATTATAAACTCGTATATTTAAATATATTAATCATCGTTAAATTCAATTTAAGAAAATGATTATCTATCAATCAATCAATCAATCTAATAAGCTTCCAACATCGAATAAAATGTAGCCTGTAATCCGTAGAAACCATAAACTTATATAGATTTAATAATAGACTGAATCAAAAGCAATTCTCATATAACTATAGGATTATGATTATTCAGTCTAATTGTTAAACAATTAATAATTTATTTATTGTTTCTCCACGTAATTATAGAATACAGATAATAGAAATTGTCTCCAAAAGAAAATTGTTATAACTTAGAAAATCACATTCACCGATTTCAGATTCAACAGCAGATTAAAAAATTTAGATATATTTTGCACTGATTTTATCTTAACGACTATAACATAACGATTGCGATTTTTGGGATTATAGGGAATAAAGTTTCGGAATTTAAGACTAACATTCATCTCAACCAAATCCAATGTTTTTCCCAGCAAAATTCAACCTCAATTCCATGAAAAGTTATGAGAAGAAAGGCTTTCATTTGTTGCCAAACTCAAATATTTTATTATTGATAATTTTTATTTTTAATTTTTTGAAATATTTAATGTCTAAAAACAATGATCCACGTGGCAAATAAAATATACCTTTTTTATAAACTTTTTGTCAATGCCTTTCCACATCTTCTTTTACTGTCGCAGTCAAAAAAGTGAAAGTCCAAAGTAAAAATTATTAAAGTTCCACAAAGAAAAGATTATTTTGATGATCATGTTCGTGGGAAACAATGAATATGTTAGTATTTTGTAGATGAATTCTATTTAAGTTCGATTTGATTCATTCGCTACTGCACAAACTCTCGTGATGATTATAAATTATGGATCTTAGAAATACGGACAGACCTTATTAATTTCATATTTTTTATTTAAATTTTCTATATTAGAAGATGCGTACAAAATTTTTTTCGTATTTTAATTTCGAAGTACATAAGTTTTCTCTTTCACTCATAGTTTATAGTCTATCACGGGTTTTCACATTAAATCTCGATGTTCGTTTGATTGTAACTAAATAAACGATACGTTCTTCAAATTTGATTTATTATGACTTAAGTTTAAGATTTAAAGTTGATGATTTATCATAGTCTAAGCAGTCTCTTGCTTTCAATGTAAAGTATAGATGACACATAGTAGAAGAAACATTATTATCATATCTCACTTTCAGTTAAATTGGGATGGGGCTTGGATTCATGCAAGCGGCCGACCGGAGAGCATAAATAAGAATAGGAACATTGCAACATTTATAAGAAGAGAATTAATTTTATATTTTAATCTTGATATCAATTGATTCTGATTAATTTGTATAATTAATATATTATTTTAATTATTATATCAATCAAGAAATGTAAAATAATTAAGCATAAATTAAAGTGTAAAGTTAAATGATACATTTAAAATTACTCTTATAATATTAATATTTTTTTATATGGTATTAAATTTATCACGTGACATTATTTATATAAATATTATTATTATTATTATTATTAAATACAAAAAATAGGTTAAACGTAATTAATAAAAACACACCCACGGGCCACATGACCATGATTTTATAATTAAAATAATGTAATAATCAAATACTTGAGAAGTCACTAACTTTGTCCTCATGGAGCCAAAACACAAGTGTCTATCGATTGACTATTTGTGCACCCATGTCCCCCCTACTCACTAACTGTGATTGAGAATAAACATTTATCTCTTTTTTTAAATATATAGAAATTAACTTTCTTTTCTTTTTTTTCTAATAAAAGTCCCTTTTTTATTTATTATAAATATTTTACTTGCGACTAAATTCAGTAAGTGTAATAATTAATGGGTAATATTGTATTTACTTTCTAATTTTTTATTGTAATACTCTACGTCGCATTTCCTAAGACGAATAGTAAAACAATGATGTGTAGTTGTAGAGAGAGAGAGAGAGAGAGAGAGAGATTCAACGAAGCAAGTCCTTCGATTGTGTTCTTATATAATGTTAGGAAAGACTATAAAGCATGAAATCAATTTATTTGTGGAAAAAAAAACAAGAAACTAGGTACTCTAGCTTTGACAGAAACTCCACATTTCTTATTTTAATTCTTAAAAGTTGCAACTTTTGGAATATCATTGTCGAAATTCAGGGCATGGGATGATGACGACCAAGATTCTGTCTGGTTTCTACCCTTGTAAAGAGAGATTTTTCTGGCTAGGACTTTGGTCAAGAAGTACTTCATGTGCTTATCGATATAATAATTTAAAAAAATTTATGAGTCCCTTCAACTTAAATTTTAATTTTTTTTTAAATAAAATGAATATCAAATTATGAAATTTGTTTAATTTTAAATCGTGAAATTGTTTTTGAAACAAACCGAAGCTTAATCTTTGTCCGGTGAGAACCAGTACTCTTATATTTATAAATGTTTTAACTTTAATTTTAAAATTATAAGAAACTAAATACGACAAGCCAAAATCGGCCCAAACAAGTTTGATCCAACTAAACCAATTCATAATCGAGTACAAATCGACTCAAATCAAATCCAAACCAAAAAGAAATCTTAAACAAAAACTGAACCACAACCATATCAATCAAAGCCAAAAAAATCCGTTCGACATTCATTTTTGTTCATGGTACAAAATGCAAGGTTTAGTTCGAAATTCAGCTTTTTTTAAAAAAAATTCAGGGTTTAAATTGAATGATTTTTTCAATTCAGGGATTAATTTGTATTTTTTCAATTGAATGATGTTTTGAAAAAAATGATTAAATCTCTTTCCACGTAAAGGGAGAGAGGGGGAGATTTACACGTCTGCCTCTTTGAAACTCGCCAGAACTTGGGTCCAGCCTCGGATTATCAAAGGGAGGACACTCAATTTTATCCAGCAGCTAATCAGTTCGTCACAAAATGTGTATATACACATAACTATATAATAAACCAATATTCATGAAAAAATTAGGCTTACATCTCAGAAATGAGGTTGCTGATTTTCCGGAGTTCTTTGAGGGCCGCCATGGCCGTCACTTGCCCCTTCCCGACCAACCCATTTTTACCCAAATTCTCTATCGGCCCCATTTGACTATCTTGTTGGAATACTGACTCGATAACCTGCCGACATATTGTCAGACATATTAGCCAAAGATAAGAAAGAATTCCGAGATCAGTGAGAAGTGAGAGAATGGCCCTTGAAAAATGGGGAGAACAATTTGAATACCAGGTCATCGTTATCAAAATTACCTCCAAGAACAGAGAGAGAGAGGGGGAGAGAGAGAGAGAGCGAAAGAGAGAGACTTGCATACAAGAGTTATAAACTATGAAAGTCATGGCCACAAGAACAGAGAGCCAGCAAAAAATTATTTAAGACATGGGCAGTTAGATCAATAGACTACAGAATCATGCAATTTCACAATTTTAATACATTTGCAGCCCCATATTCAACATTTCTAGTGATTGGAAGTAAGACCAAGGATAACAAGTCTGATGGTATTGTCCAATTTGCAATTTTCAATACTTCATCAACAGAGCAATTTAGAATATAACCTGGATGTGTTCAAGCATAGACTGGCCGAGATTTCTCAAAGGACCCATCATATTTTGATTCGAACATTCATCTTTGGAACCAATAGAAGAGTTAGAATCATCAGCTGTAGAAGAGCTTAAAATACTACTCCCATTACTTTCACCATCAGCAAGCTTAGTATCGTCACCATTACGTTCTCCTTTTGCGGAGGTTTCATCACCATTATGCCCGAGTTTCCATAGCCATGAGAATTTTCCAGAAAGAAGCTTTCGGTCCTTCGTGCCTAAGCCTCGCTTCCCTCTATGATCATTGGTGCTTGGAAATTTTTCAGACACATCGTCAAGATCATGCAAAACTTGATGAGCTTCAACAGATTCTCCAAAATCATATCCAGGCTGATGAGAAACAGGAAGAGGTTCGTCTCCAATGATAGCATGAGATGGATAGCCATCCCTTTCAAATAATCCACTTGATCCCACGCTACTTCTGCTTTCGTCGTTAATCTCATGATCATCATCCCGACTAAGGAGACTAGTTGGGTCAGACGACATAGGTGAGTTTTCTCCAATTTTAACATTTTCACTTGAACATATATTGTCATGAGTGCATCTAACGCTGTGAATGGAATCATCTTGTCCCTCCACCTCCCCTTCTCCTGAAAGACCATCCTTCTCACCACCTAATTTATTATCATCTTCCTCTGAGCCAAGGACCCGAGAGAGGTGTTCCAGCAATTCTCGCCTACCAGAAGATTTTGTCCCCTTTCTGCTGCTTATAACTGCTGCAGGAGATGGGTCAGATTCTGTCCGGGAGAGGAATCTTACTTTCTCCGACCACCCTCTTTTATGAACAGCAGTTTGTTTTTTCGTATCATCTTTCTTTAGTTCTTCTTCTCTGTGAACAACTCTCCACTTCTCTTCCCAGTAACTTTCAGGTACCAGATTTGGCGGCGTCTTGGATGAGCTAAAATCAAGCGAATGGCTATGACCTCTCCTAGTTGTTGAATTATTATGGCTATACAACTTACTAAGTGAAGGAAGAGAAGATATGTCAGCATTCAGAGCAAGATTCTGCACAGATTTTGCCTTTTCAATCAATTTTTTCAAATCTACATTCTGTGGAAAGTTCAATAATCTTTGAAGACATGACGTCGCATGCTCTGTGGCCAGTAAAGATGACCTCAGATAAAGTAGCATGGCAACAGCCACAGCGGAAATAAATGCTCCACGAGACGAACAAAGAATCGCTAAGTTAAAACCTTCATCATCACCTTTGTCTAACTTAATATTATCTGATGCAAATATTTCATCCCAAATAATCAACTGATCTTCAAGAGCAAACTCACGGCCAAATAAAACTCGTAACCACCGAAGAGCGAAATATTGGGGTTCAACACCAAGCTCAACTAAGTGAGTGTGTAGAGATGAATCAACAAGAGAGAGCAGATGGTATAATGCAGTGGAAGCTTCAATGACAGGAGGCATCCCAGTGTGGGACTCACTTGCAGGAGAAGGAGAAAAAAAATCTATCATTGCAATTGCACCATAATTCCCAATCATCAAAGCATCAAGCATACAGTAGGCATCGTGTTCCATAAACTTTTCGGACAAGACAATGCCCAACTCACCTTCAGCACCATAAGCATCACTTAGAAGTACAATCAACCGTATTTCAGGGTCAAGGTCATCAAGACTCTTAACTTTTGGAGAACTTACATGGGAGGTACTTTCAGCTCCTGCAGAATCTGGAGGTCGTTTGAAATTTAAATTGTATAAATGATCAGAATCATGAAGTGATAGGTCATCAAACTTGTCTGTGAAGTGATCTCTGTAAAGTTTCCGCACTTGGGAAAGACGATTCACATCGACATGAAGCACATACAATAATGGAGCCAAGAGTTCGTGCATTCCTGAGGTCAAAATTTGAAACAAGATTAAGGAGTTAAAATAAAAGTTTCTAAAATTGCAACCTGAAATAATTGTTGTCCATATCAAATTTGATACTAAAATTGCATAAACAAAGAGTAAAACTTGCATACAAGGCTAGAATGGAGTTGGAAACATCGAAGTTGTCACTTGTCAAAACATCCGTATCGATTAATGGACTCAGATAAGTGCTCTTTAACAATAATTTAAATGAAGTCCAAGTGGGCAGACGATTTTAAAAGGAGCAAAACAACTTTGTTGTTTAGACAGTAACTTAACTATCTTTTTCCTAGCAGAGAATACTGACGATTGGAAGAACAACTCAAAACACTGAAGCAGCATTTCAGGGCATGAATATAAATTGGCCCTAGATTATAGTTTGTAAATAAAAGATTAACTCAGGTTGTCCTACACTCATTAAAATAATAAACCCTTCTTCAGTATATCATAGTGGATAGTAAGTCAAGGGAAATATTGTATGTGAGTCATCCAAGAGAAGAGGCTCCCATTAGATAAAAGCTCTAAAAGTCTTAAATCATCATACAGAGAAACAAGCTTAAGTTTCATTTTCGAACGCATACAATGGCAATGGGATAAAAAAAAAGGTTTGGCTGGTATCATGTGATCATTACTACTTACCTTGCCGATAACCATTCTCTGGGTGTTGAAGGCACCACAATAGCAAGATTCTTCTCAGCATTCCCTGACAATTTGGTGTCTGGAAGTAGCTCCCGTGTTCGGGATATAATCGCGATAAATCCTGGTCAACCATTTTCCCCAGTTCAGCATTCCTAAAGTAGCGGCCCCAAGTGCTATCTGCATGCACAGTTTGTAGTATACTAAGCAGATGCTTTTAACGGTTTAGCTTGACTGAAGGGCGCCCTAAAACACTCGTATGTTCATCTAACGATATTATTATTAATGGGTCATCAAAAGCAAAACTAGGTTCAAACCATGAAGTCATCAAATATATTTCAAGATAAGAGCTATATATAGTAAAGGATAACTACCTGGGTTCTGTGACAATGGATTATCCATAACGATATTTGGCGAATCAGTTTCATCGTTGGAAATATGCAGATCAACTAAAAGGCGCCTTCTCAAACCAGCATATCTGACAAAAATGACACAAGTTCAACTTAATAGACCCATTTTTTAGATTGTTTGTAACAGCTTTCCTGTGATTTCTATATCCAGGGAAAATAATCATTCAGAAATTCAATAATCTCAATTGCATTAGGCTTTCTTGTTATTTCATTATACCACTTGAAAAGTACCATATTCATGGTCGTTCCATGTAGGAATTCAGTTTTAGTTGAAAATAATGATTGAGACAAGAACGTTTGAACTCAAGATTACCTTGCTCTTAATCACAAAAACTTAAGCTCTTATATTAGGTCTTACATGATCAGACAAAATGATGTGAAGAAGTCATAGTTCATGTTCAAGTAAACTTAACATAGTATTTTCATTCTTCGAAATGATAGGTAAACGACATGAACCCAGAAAAGTAGCTGCAAAATATTCCAATCGCTAGTCCTCAACCATTTATGGAACTACTTTCATCAATGTAAGGCTACCTTTCCTAATATTTGAGAATATATAACCCAACGTCAGAAACTATCAAACAAATTTTTCAGAAAATTCCCATATGATCAAAATAATCATTTTAAGCGATTATCTTAAAAAAAATATCACTGTTATGATTTTGTACGATCTTCCTAGTCAATAAGTATAACAACAAAGTGAACAAAACTGTGGTTTTTTGTTTTACATCCAACAATTTCAATTGAATTTACATAATCTTGGTGGATAGTTTAAAGCAATGATAACAATTTCCTTCTCAACAAACTTTTCTTTTTAATAATCTTATGCGCCCATAAGTTTTGTTAGGCTTAAAGGAATTACAATGTTCCATGAGGTATAAGAATAATTAAACCATATAAAAGACGCGGCTGAGCAAAAAGCTACCTTCTTCGAGAATTAGCAGTGACCCGACGAAGATCATGGATGGAAGCAGCTGAAGATGAAGGCAATACTCCCAGATTTATACGCCACTGTACACCTCTAATATCTGAGATACGCTTATTCTCACTGGAACGATCCTGAAAGCCGGAGATAGATCTTGGAGAGGCGCCTGATCCTGATTCTGGTGATGTCGTCTCTATCTGAGCAGGTGCCATGATTTTAACGGAAAATTTTCACAGAAAAAAAAATCAAGGGCAATGCAATTGGGATTATGCACTGAGATTTTTCAACAACATCACGAAAAAAAAATCAGCAATAGCCCTGAATCTGCACAAAATTGAAAAACTGCAGAAATTTCTCTCGTCTACTAGCAAGGGGAAACAGAAAGAGAGGAGAGAAAGCTGGAAGAAACAAAAAACGGAATAAAAAACCCGGACAGGGCCATTTTCAAAGAACAGAAGTAGAAGTTACGGGAATTTAAAATCGTAGCTAGAGAGAAAGCTGGCGAGAAGAAACAGAAGAATTTGGAAGGAGAAATGAAGGACGGAAAAATGGAGGAATTCAAGGAGAAAAGAACAAGAATTAAGGGGAGAAATTTGCACATCCTCCTCAAAATTATGATCAGACCTAATATCTGGAAATCACCCACAATCCATTCCCTCTACGAACAGGAGATCTTCTGTTTGGCAGCCCAGAAAGAAGAGGAAAATCCCAGAAAAAGGCGAAGAAATAGTGGAAATGGTATTATTTTTTGATTTTTTGAGGTTTCTGGTACGATCAGGTGCGCTGTCTTTCTTCTTCTTCTTCTTCTTCTTCCTTTATTATTTTCACATGAACAAATTATACCATTGTTAAAGCTGTTGTTACCTACCTTCTACAGCTTATTTACTCTATGTCTTGACATTATATTTACTATTAGGGGTGGGGGCACTCTTGTTAGTCTACTTCTGCCTTCTAACCGGTCGCCCACCGTTCCGGAACCAGAACCGGTGGGACAATGAGATTCTGAGATTGGAATGGAAACTAACTGTGTTTCACTGTTTGGGTCAAAATTTAAATTTTATAATTTATTTCAATTATTATTTAACGTATCATCAAATATATTTAAAAAATAAACAATTATTATTATTATTACAAATAAAAACTAACTTACAAAGTATATACTCTTGATTTTTTTGAAAGTATACCCGACTAATAAATAATTTGTCATGCCACAAAAATGTGTTACATATTATGCCACATCCCTCAAAGGGTGGTCTTAAGATTGGGCTCGCGGGCCTCCGGCCACAGGAGGCAACCGAAAACTCGCCGAAGGCAAGGCTGCAATCTTTTTTAAAAAAAATCGTCACGAGCCAGTTGCCGAGTATGGATGAAACATAATGATATATGTAACGTCTTTATCTTATTTTAATTTTTTGAAAAAATGAGGAAGAACCGACCTTTTAATGAGACAAAAGTAGGATAAGTCAATGGAGCCAACTCACTTGAGTGGCCTCAAAATAGAGTAGAGCTGACTTTTTGGTTGAGGCAGTGGACAGCAGAAGTTGATTATTCTAAGACTTAGATGGTCTGATTGGACAAAAAAAAAAACAGAATTATGAATGAACTGTTTAATGTAATAAATTGACACTAAATATACTCAATGTTCTTGATATAAAAAATAAAATAAATAAATCAATGATTCCCCACCCAAACAATGATTTCTCCTTACAAATGAATTCATCCCTTTCCTCCTCCCCCCATCCCACAAAAAAAAAAAAGAGAAATACTTCTTAAAATAAAAAATGTTTAAATTAGATTATGATTTCCTTGTTGCGGCGTCGAAGTAGGTTGACCACTGCCAAATGGATCTCCAAATGGATTAGACTGTCCCACATTCGGCATTTCGTGATGAAGGTAGGAAGATTGTTGAGGATATTGAGGTGAAAATTGATGAGGTACAATCATGTTGTTTTGTTGTTGAAATCCGAGTTGTAATTGTTGCTGCTGTTGTTGTTGAGCCATCATCGCCATTTGGACGCTAGGTGGAGGAGCTACGACGTTAGACACAGCGAACGGATCGTGTTGTTGGTCAAAGGGGTTTTGCATGGTCATCCCATTGTATCCATAGCCTGCATTTTGTAGTTGAAGTTGTCTCCTTGCATTTTCATCTTCGTACAAGCTATCGAGCAATAACTTGTCAAATCCACCGGCCTGAATTAGAAAATAAAAACTTAGAATTAATCAACTAATTTCGAAGTAACTAAAATCCCACAAGATTTTCTAGTCACTTGATGATTATGCAGAATAATTTAAATCTCTAATCAGATTTGTTAAGGATGGATTAAATCAAAGAAAACTCAGTAAAATTGTAGGTAATGTCGTCTTATTCTCAAAGTGTAAGTCTTTAACATCTTATACAACTATTGCTAACCACCAACAATTTATTTCTAGGGGTCAATGGTTTTATAAAAATGATCATCGATTCTTACTATGCGAATTTGCGAATTAATATAGCCAAGTAAATAATGCAAGTGTTTAGAGATCTTTGGCTCTACATACTCTCTTTCCTCTCTATTTGTCTCTATCAGTCTAATTTTAGTATCTCAAAAGGTTGATGTTGCAGAGATTCTTTTTTTTTTCCTATTGTTCTTGCGATGTTAACGGTTTGTGACAAACGCAATTGTCCGAAGGGGAGAAACAAAAGAAATAGAGATAATTAAGCTAATCTTAATCATATGAAGCAGCATGAATTTAATGATCCAGTAAGGCTAAAAAGTAAATAACTCATGCTCTAATGATAGCAAAAACTGAAGCAAAACTTTGTAAGTAGAGAAAAGTACCAGTTTGCTTTCCATCGAGTGGCTAACATTGTTAGTTGGCGTGGTCACTAGCGCTAGCTCCCAACCGGTAGTTCCACCTATTTCACTCAATGCTCTGCTGTTTACTGATGAATCGTTCCCTAAATTATAAATAATATAGACAAAAATCTCAGGACTTTCACGTTAGGAAACAAATTTCAAATCCTAATGGAAGAATTTACTGCATTTATTAGACTAGTGACAAATAAAATTGTGAAGAATCCATCACTAAATTATCAGACTGACCAGGTTGAATTATTGCCAGAGCTAGAGCATTGCGTTCCTCTATCTCTGCAGCTTTTGGATTTATTTCATTCAGACCCTTCCCAGAGAAGAAAAATTTCAGAAACTATTGTAGAGAATTCAGATAATTTTGATGGAAAAACTGTAAACAGTTACCAACAGATCTCCAATATTGTCAGTTGGTACTAAAGGCAAAGGTTCAGCAACCTCTTCCTTTGGCTGGGGTGCTGCCTCAGTTTCAACAAGTGTTTTATTGTCTTCATTGTTTTGGGCTTGTTTTTCGCCTGCTGCTGTCTCTTCACTTTCTTCAGCTTTATAAGTCAGTTGAGGTGTCTCGTAATACTCCTGTTAATTCAAGGTAAATCCATCATACAAGTGTACCAGAATTCAGGGCTGGTATGTGTACTGTCTTTACAAATAAAAGAAAAAGCGAAACCAGACGCAAAGTATCGAAAGGTGTTTACAGATATTGTTTTTAAAAATCCAAAGCAACATTTAAAAACTTTGCTAATTATGTTCTTAACAGTTCTATTAATTTGGAAACCCTTCTCGCGATCCAATCAGTGGCCAAGTTTAACCGAAATGCTACAAAATCCCAATGCTTTGGACTTAGCAAGTAGGGGGTCATGCATAGATTCACTCATTTTCCTAAAGACTGGATTGAATTTGTCATGTAAGAACGTAGAATCAGAACAAAGAGGGCCATAAGCCTTTTCAAGCAGCACATCAAATTCAAGGATATAGACCTGATAAATAAGCAATTTAAGTACAATCACATTAATCTAAATTCTTTACAATCATGTACATGGACAATATATAACTCTTTGAAAAAGACAAGATTGTGATATAACCAGAGATATCACTTCAACGAGTGACGCATAAAAAGGCAAGAAATTTCTGATACATAAACAGAGAAAGGAAATATTTTCGGCGTCCAGACATTTGCTCACCAGTCTTTTATGAACTGAGCCTGTCTGAGGTGCCTCCCTTATATATTCTTCCATTGTTGCAAGGAATGATGGAGGCGGCTTCTCATCAAGGGAAACAAAGTTAGAAGCCACATTTATTACAGTTGACATTAATTAAGCTTTGATCATCATAAAAAATGTGCAGACATATTTTTCAAAAACCCCAAAAAGAAAAGAACAAAATAGGAACCTGTCTCAGTGTTGGAAACTGAAAATTTCTTGCAAGCTCTAAGCCCTTGCAATAGTCATAAAAATCAGCAAGATTTTCTGCCTGCTTGAGGGGACAAAAAATTAAAACTCAGCCATCAAGAACAATCGCGTTTTTGTTAATAATAAATATTAAAATTGATATTTTCTTAAGTAAAAAAATTTAATTTTGTATTGAATTAAGATTCAGTTTTCGTGAACTATTAATTTTTTTATTTTTATTTTAAATTCGTGTATAAATATGTTCGTATATATGAATACGAATGAAAAATATATATTCTTCATGTATTTATTTATTTTCTCCGTATAAATTTGTTTAATAGCTAAGGTTACAGCCTAACCTAGCAGGTAAGACTACCCCTATCATCTCTCTCTTCACCGGGCGTTGGAATTTTTCTTTACTTTGCCCTACTGAGCAAACTGTAGGAGGGGAACGACGCAGAGTGCGTGCGTCCACGAACTCACGGGCGGTCGGCCTTTGCGTCCACGAACTTCGGCGTTCTCATTCGTCGGCATTCCCCTTGTGGCCCTAATTTCGGACTTCTGCTCATAGTTCTTCACAGTTGGTCGCCGGAGTTCAACCATCGCGGACCGCCGACCGCCGTTCAGACCGACATAGTTCTTCGGTTCAGAGTGTCGTCGTTCTCTGCCGTTATTCAGGCCATCACTCAGACTGTCGTCCCCTCTGTCCTCGATTTCTTTTCGTCCGATTCTGTTTGGCGATTTCGTTCATCTCAGTTTGGCGATTTCTTTTCGTTCGCTGTCCGATTTCGTTTGGTGATTTCAGTGGTCGTCTCCTCCGCCTCTTTGCGAGTTCTTCTCTGCACTTTCTTTGCCCTTTCCATTCTTTTCTATCTTTCTCAAGTTTGGGCCTTCTTGTAGACGAGTTGTTTGCAGGAAAGATCGGGTATTGTGGAATTATTTAGTAGACAAAGTAGTTTTTTTTTTCTGTTGTGGTCTTGAATTTTTCACCAATGTTCAAATTTTGAGTAACTACAAGGAAACCCTAGCCGATTGGGATTTTTGTGTCTATATTATATCCATTCGACATACCTGAGAATGAGATTTAGAAAGGAAATAACCATTAAAAAAAAAAAACCTGTTGGCTGGCTCTTTTGTATATACTGAGAGCTTTAACTGCATCATGTCTTGACATCTCAAAAAACTGTAAAAAATGTGGAACTAAGTTGATAAAGAACAGAATTAAGTCTGAAATGCAACAAAAGAACTACAATAATCTCCTACCATGTCCACAAGGTTTATGATTCCATCATTGATTGCACAATATATTTTAAAGCTCTCTTTCAGCACCTACAGGGAAGAATTAAAAAGCAGTGTAAAATGTGGAACAAGGAATTGTGTAACAAAAATGAGAAAAGAACTGAGATTACCAAAGCCAAGGCGTACTGAATGAGATAATTACCGAAAGCGGCACCTTCTGGCTGCAAAAATTGTAGAAAATCAAACCACCATTACAGCCAGGTCAAAAAACTTGAAAAGAAAAACAGACTACATGATTATGGCATCAAAGAGATAGTTACCTGGCAACCCATGAGTCTGTAAAGAAGCTGCTGAAGTGCAGGTAGTTGCAGCAACAATTCTTCACATCCCAACATCCTTGTTCTGCTATGAACCTGTCATCATAAATAAAATATCTTAACCTTTTCTGATCATAATTTAAAAACCTTCTTTGAATTATACCTTTGTCGATCCTTGTGATGTTTTTGTCAAACGCTCGGATTCAATGTCGTACTTCAAGATTCGAAAACACTCCAGCCGCTCTTCTAGAAAGAGTGCATATGTCCGGACCCAAGCAGAACAATCCCAAGCTGGATAAGAAATAAAGGATGAATAATGTCAATCAACAAACCCCTCGTCAACATTCCTACATTGTCGACTGGAGAAGATTACCGAGAGGACTTGAATCATCTTTGAAATTTGATATTTGGAAGATATTTCCTCTGTATGCGAAATTAAGAATTTCTTCCCTGAAGGTAGGATCACCCTCCCTCAATGTTCTGTGAACAACTATCAATGTCTTCAAGGCAACCTGTTTGAGATCATCAGGTAAGAGCTCAATAATGAGAACTTTGACTTCTTAATGTGTTGAGTTCTTTCGCGGGTTTCAAATTTCCACTCAATGGAAATGATGCGCCAACCTTGGTTTGAGGCTAAACTTTTTGTTCACTTTCTGTTGAAATTATTTTAGTTTGCCCTAAGCTTTTCCTATTGAAGAAATTAAATTCATGTCTTCATTAGTAGGAGGTTAAACTATTTGAATTTGCCTAAAGCTGATATAACCTATTCAATTATTTTCATGAAGCGGACAAAAAGAAATGACAAAATACGATGGATTCCATTCAGTTCTCAACTCAAGTTTTCTGGGACTTATCCAGCTACACGGTTCACTGTAATTGAAGATAAATTGCTGTTGAACAACTGTATCCCTTTATGCTTCTACGAGCAGGGTTCTTCCCCCTCTTCTCTATAATTTCTTCTCCTAAATACAATTAGTTTCTTAATGATATAATCCAAAAAGCTTGAAAAAAGGTGTCGTTTCGAAAAAAAAAATCTAAAACAGCTTTTCTAGATTCATTTATGCAAGCAACAAATGATTCTGTGACTGTAACACGAATGCATTATGAAAATAGGATCAGGGCGAGAACATACAATCCAATTCTTTGTCTTGGACAATCTTTTTGATAATGCATGAATACAGTATACAACATCTGCTCGTGGCCGCACTACGGATGTCGCTGTGAAAATTTCTATAGAAAAATTGGTTAGTGACAACAGCAAGGTTTATTTGAATTGAAAATTGAAAGAAAATTCTTCCAAAAGTTATGCTGATCATAATGTCGGATCCATAGAGCAATTACAGATGCATGATTCTGATTAGTGAACAGAAACAATTGTAATCGAGATCTCAAAAGCAATGTTCCAAATGCAGATTCAAAGATTAAATCAAATGAAACTTACTTCGAACATGACGTTCTTTAGGAGGACACTCAACGTGATTGGTGGCCTTAACAATGGCGATATCCAAATCCTTTGGAGAAATAAGAAAAAACAACAATGAAAATCAGAAAATGAAGACAGGGTTTTGAAGAGGTCGAAAATTGAAAATGGAGGAAGCAGCCGCCTAACCTTGAAATCGCTGTTGACCTTTGCGAGGCCAACCGTGGTGGAGTCTTTGAGAGCTCCATAGGCCTTTCTGAAGCTCTGAAACGTCCCCATTGTTTCAAATTTCTGTTTGGATTGATTCTTTCTCAGATAGACAGAGAGAGAGATGCAGAGAGAGAGAGAGATGATCGTCTATTTGCGCTGTTCGAAAGGGACGATGACACAGAAGAAAGCCTTCGTCGTTTCTCTCTCCTCTCTCTCTCTCTCTATTCCACCTCCAAAATGCGCGGAGCGAAATGAAATTAACGACGAGGGTATTTTCGTAGTTCCGAGTGCGGAAAACTTAACGAACTCCTCCACGGAAACTAATTATTTTTTATTTATTCAAATAATTTTAATTTAATCTAATTTTCACTATTTTTTTTTTAAATTGACATTTGGCGCTGTAAAACTCAAAATATCCACTGACCTAAAAAAGATAAAAAAAAAGGTCAAAATGTCTTTCTTATTTGCTAAATTCTACTATTTAAGTTTTTCATAAATTATTCGATTGGTTACGAAAAACGTCAAAATAGCATAATTGAGTTCGGTTAAGCCAAAATGGGTAGTCAGCTAATTCGAATTGAACTGGTTGAAAACATACGAATAAATAATATCGATGTAAAGAAATGCTTTAAAAAATTTACTGTAAAATTTCAATAATTCAAATTATAGGATTGATGATGGAAAGATTTCACTATGAAAAATAGAACGACAAATATATTTCAGTTACTTGCAATTTGACTGAATATATTGTTTACTTTTTTATTGATGAGGGTGAATTAATAGAATTTTGATATTTAAATTTATAATTATTATAGAATTTCAATATTTAAATTTATAATCATTCATTAATAAGTGTGAGATGTTGCACTTTAAAACATTTGGTTGATATTTGACGGATGATTGAGAACAAATCAAATGGGGTTCAGAAGAAAATATATTTGAGATGTACCCATTTTTCAATACTTGGTTGAATGTTAATAAAGCAAACACAAAGTCACACAAAGTAAATTTATTTAATCACTAGTGGTATTGGATTTTTCTAAAACCATTGGAACTCCATTCATACATTATGTGATATTATGTCAAGTTCACCGAGCACAATATACGTAGATTGCAAAAAAAAAAAGGATAATTGTTAGTAACTACGACAACAAATACGCGAGATACGTTATTGTCTACTTTTCAATAGCTGCTTCTATATGTTCAACTCTCGATTGTAAACGACTAATTAACTTTTGCCCTTTCACTTTCGTGCTCACCTCACAAAGTAAAAAAAAATCACATCTTTGGGAAAGTGAAAAAAATCACATCCTCCAAATACGCTGTTAAACTTATAAAAAGCGACGATTTGTCATCTCATAATATCAAAAACTAAAAAAATATCTATCTAATAATTTTTTTCTATTTTTAACGCACAGAGAAAAAAAAAACTTATGTTACAAAAACACTTAATCGTTAAAATAATTTCAAAAAATTACAAAATGGTCAAATTGACCAAAATTTGCTATATTTTTAGAATGAGATTCAAGGAATTATATATACACGCGACAATGCTAACTATAATATAAATATTTAACCATAACAAATATTTTCTATCTCCAAAAGTTTTATATAATCATCGACAACTAAGATTAGAGTACCACGTGAGAGTTTGAGATTTGAAGAATTAAATAGTACAACAAGGCTCATTACTCATTGTTTTTTCTTTAAAATGATAGAAGTCTAGCAAATTAAAACTTAAAAATGCAAGCAATTTAAGTGATTTGTTTGCA
The DNA here is from genome assembly GCA_022433055.1 of Begonia peltatifolia. Taxonomy (NCBI): domain Eukaryota; kingdom Viridiplantae; phylum Streptophyta; class Magnoliopsida; order Cucurbitales; family Begoniaceae; genus Begonia; species Begonia peltatifolia. The sequence goes on from CM039529.1 coordinate 16,617,929, forward strand.
TGACTCGTAAACATTAATCGACTAGCTTGGTGACTATGCAAAGGCATGCGACGTCACTACCCCAAACAAAGTTGCACTTTCCTCCTCTTTATCTTCGTCATATTCGGTGTCTTCGAAAAATGCGGTGTTCTAATTTTGCGATGTCTAATTAAATCACACTGAATAAACTATATTTGATTAACGCAAAATGTTTATTAACTAATCTAATTTTAAAGTCCAATAAACAGATATAATTGTTGGTATTAGATGTCGAGACCAAACATGTGTGTGTGCGTGTGTGTATATGTACGCGTGCGCGCGTGTCTATATATAGTACAATGGTAAATATTATTTGATGTATTATTCATTTATTTAATTATTATAGCAAAGGAATTATTTTATAACTAATTTTTATAGATGTTCTAACGGTTAATATAATCATTCTCCAGTTCACAATGATTTCTTCTTTAAAACCCTACTCTTGTTTACACAAGAAATAAGAAATCACGAAACAGTGAACTGGTTGGCCCCAATCCTTCCTGATTCTGCATCATTGCGTCCAGTCTCAGACCCCTTGGGGTGAAGATGTTGCTGTTTTTCTGGCTGTCGATCTTCTCAACGTCCTCTCTTCAACACCAAGGTATGTATGTTATATTTAGCTACGTCTTGAATCTTAGTTCTTAGTCCATATTTTTCTGGTTCAAGGAATTATTTAGGATTAATCTGGTGTATAAATTCAATTGATAATCTCGAAGATAAGGTATCTTTGAATTTTGAGATGCTAATCACCTGCTTAACTTGCAAATTAATGTCCTTTAGGTTATGTAGTCGTCTATTTATTATAATTTCAATCAAAACCTGAAGTCTCTTATTTTCATGGAGTCTGGTCCATGAAAATCAAGTAGTATGCCATTCTACCCATCATTCTTCATGAAAAATAGAAGAATAAAGGAAAAGAGAAGGCATCTATTACCTGCCTAAATAGGATTGTGAATTTGATTGAATAAGATTTTTTGCTATGCAAGAATCAACCTCTTTCTCACCCATGGACGCCTTAATTTATTAGAATGGGTTTACCTTGGATAGTTTTCTTGTTTACAAAGAGATAAACGAGTTTTGATATGGAAAAAGACCAACGACGCCGGGAACAAGATGCCCGTGAAGAAGTTGAAGACATGACAACTATGTAAAATAGGATGAAAAATTATACGTGGAGGTTTTGTTTTCATTTTATGCAAAGGATGATAGTTTTTGATCTAGTAGCATCCACTAGAACTTGCGATAAAAAACTATCATCCTTTGTATAAAATGAAAACAAAACCTCCATGTATAAAAAAGTAATTTTCCATCCTATTTTACGTAGCTGTCAATATCTCCAACTTCTTCACAGACATCTTGTTCTCGGCGTCGATGGTCTATTTCCATATCAAAACTCATTTATCTCTTTGTAAACAAGAAAACTATCCAAGGTAAACCTGTTCCAATAAATTAAGGCGTCCATAGGTGAGAAAAAGGTTGATTATTGCACAGCAAAAAGTCTTATTCGATCAAATTCACAATCCTATTTAGGCAGGTAATAGATGCCTTCTCTTTTCATTTATTGTTCTATTTTTCATAAAGAATGATGTGTAGAATGACATACTACTTGATTTTCGTGGACCAGACTCCATGAAAATAGAAGACTTCAGGTTTTGATCGAAAACCATAAAATGGATGCAAAATTTAAGAGGTCATGAGTTGTAATTAACGAAATATGAACTAAAAATTAAAAGCAAATGCTACATTAAGAGTCCAAAAGGAGGACGTAATTTAATATCAGGTTTACTTTATAAGAGGAAATTCCATGAACCCAAAGAAAATCAGCTGTAATGATCTCCATGAATCGTGCAAAAAAGCCATAGTGAAACCATAGGAGCGAGAAGCTTTGTTTCTATCACGATAAAAAACCGCTTTGGATTTTGTCCTCAAAAAGTTTTTGTTTGATGGTTGTCCTTGGTATGATGAATAGGCTATAAATCAAGGCTTCCGAGCTCTAACTTGGAACCAAGTACTCTTGTGTAAAGGTTCGAGGTAAAGATGATTACTTTTTGAACAAGAGCTTCTTCTTCTTCTTCTTCAATGATATATCCATCCTCATACGCTAATCTCTTCTTAAGGTTGACTATTGAAACATCTTGGTGTTATTATCCCAATCCCCAAATGCAGATTGGTTCCACTTCTTTGATTCTAATTCAACTCCTTGAAATCTTTTCATTAACTTAAAGCCTTTCCTGCAACTTACATTATTGTTATTCGATGGAAGCATAATATTGTCAATACATTTGGCATGGGGCGACCACTTAATCTCAAATGTGAAAGTTGATGGTCTGTTGTCAAGGGCTACAAATTAATGGCTCGAAACAATTTGCACTACAGCTTTTGTCTCATGTGTTGGAATAAATTTTCCCTGTTCATGGTAAATAGAAACGTATCCAATTTACAAATAACCAAATTTTCCCAGAGATTCGCCAAAGTAAAGGATGAGTTTCCAAGGAGGATGTCCATTAATTGTGTCCCGAATATAAAACCATAAAAAGTTTTGTATGGGTTGTTTTTCCTAGCTTGAATTTCTCATTCGAGAATGTCACCACATTGAAGTCTCTTTCCTTACACCATCTTGGGTAGCATAGATTGAAGATGTCCTCCAATTCTACGACAATTCCTTCCATATATCACACTCCTAACATACTAGATTATTAGAATTCTCCTCAATCACCCTTGAGAAGATAAAGTAGCTCAAGTCTTGCCACACACTTGTTGCCTATTTGTTGTCAGAGTACATTATCTTTGTTTCTTGAGGAATGACAATGTTTGGGTTTTCTTTCATAATATCCTTTATTGCACGTATCTTAGCATTGATCTTAACCCTTTGAAAATTCCAACTAATGACCTTCATAATATAAGACAAAACTCTCGAGCTGGCTGATACAATCAGAGTAACTAGACACCAGTCTATATACATCTGCCATTGTAACTAAAAGATTCAACTTGGGTGAGTGATCTCAATCTATCCCGTTCTTTCATGGCCAATTTAGTAGAAATGTGTAACGCCTTCATCCATATAGAATTGTGCAACCATCATCATTCGCTACGTACATTATCTGACTGGTTTGGAATAATGGTAAAATGCTTAAATCATTGGGTTCCTCTTTGGGCATAGGTGTCTACTCTGCTCAGACAAAGGTTAATGATTAACATGGCATCCACCCTTCCAATATTCTTGTTGACGTGCTCTGTCATACACAAAGCTTTTGAACATTTACTGATAGCATCCCAAGTAATCGCTTTTTAGTAAGACATAATCTTTGAGAGAACCACACCTTTTTTAAGGTTTCCTTCAACCGATGAGTAGGACTTTCTAGCAAAGTTTCTACTGTACCCCTTAACCGTGTCTCTTCATTACTTTTCTTCTTCCTCACCCGTTTGAATGAGGGTGCATGATCTCTTATCTCATTTTGCCTATAAGAGTGGTTATTCGTCTTTTGCGGTGATTTGAGATCCATGCCTAAGTTCTTTCTATTGATTGGAACTATCATTGACGCCAGGGTGTAACCCAACTCGAAACCTTTGACTTCAATTTCAGCCTATGAAATTCTATGGTGCACTTCTGATTACTTGTCATTGCTGTCCATTCTCTTAACATCAAAGATAAGAGGATACTCCATATAGAGCCGTCACTGCATATCTTCTTGTGTGGTTCCAGTACAAGGTCTTCTTAAACTTTACCCATGAAGGTCATCAAGATAAATATCCCTGATAGTTGTTAAGCTTTCTCCAAACCTTTGGGAAAATCATGATAAAAGGCTGAAAAGGTGTGATCCTTCCATCACTCCGAAGGGGCAACCTCGTAAATTTAAGCCCTCGCTTTACTTGGTTGCCCCTTTTCCTAGAAATCCAAAGCCATATATGAATGAAAAGAGTTGAAAGAAAGGTTGAAATGCTTGATCTTTTTCAATGCTTTTTTGATGGCTTCCCTGCTGCTGTTGGAGTGTTGGCAAATTTATAATGCGTACCGAGGCATTCCTCATATTCTCTTTTCAGCCGTGGTGTTGTTGCATTTCAGCTTATTGGATTTCTGCTGCTGTTCTCGATTCCTCGTGTCCTTTTCTTTACGAGTCACATGGCTATCTCGCCATCATTATATATATGTTTATTTGACTGATGGTTTGCTTGATTTACTCACCAATTTTAGTAGACTTGTGAGATAACAATTCTCCATCATTTTTGAAAAACTTCCCACTGCAGTCAATCCTTTGCTGACTCTATCAACTTTGATAGCTTGTCTCCCTCCTCTATTGAATATATATTTTTGAATATTTCAATGACACTTTCCTTTGAATTTCTTAATCTCCCTATAACGAGGATAAATTTATTTCCTTATTCAGTCGCAAAAGTGTTCCTTCATGGATGTGTTGAACTTATACCGGAAGTCTCCCACCAACTTTGGACCGAATGTCATGTTTATTGCAAGAGAAAAATTTCCAATTCTACTTAATTCAACAAGTGTCATGACATTTTTAAGCCTCTTATTCTCTATATTTGGAAGTTGTTGTCTTATTCTTGTTGATCCAATGCCTTGATGAGACTCCTTTAATAAAGGTTGCGTTGGAGCCTTTTTACCTTTTATTTTGCCATATACCTTATCCTTCTCTTTTATCTTTACTCTAATTCATTATGACAGCCCGCCATGTGAATGCTAGGATGAACCAGTGTAGAGGTCTAGCCTATACTAGTGGTGGTGCATAATTCCGCATCACTTGAGAGATTGAAAAATACATGATTTATAAGTAAGGTTCACCTCCCTAACTATTACAATATGTTTTTGAGTTAACACCAAGAACAAAACTGTGTAGATTTCAAATCAAAGCTGACAATATTATACTGGAAACACCGAGAGACATTCCAAATAGTATCAGAGCCATTGTCCAACTGGAAGTCTGGTCGACGAGGACGTCGAGTCCCGAAGGGGAAGAAATTGTGACATCCTGCCATGTGAAGGCTAGGACGACTCAATGTGAGGGTGTAGACCATATCAGTGGGGGTGCACAATCCTACCTCGTTTGAGAGAGTGGAAAATACATGATTTATTAGTAGAACTTTCATTCTTACTTAATACAACGCATTTTGAGTTAACCCTTAGAACAAAATTGTGATTCGGTCCAAAGTGAACGATATTGTATTGGGAGCACCAAGGGACGTTATATTCATCATTCATTTTCATCCTTTGATCAGTCTCCAACCAAATTTCATTATTTATCATACATTCCTCTAGTTTCAAATGCATTCTTCATTTTATGTCTTACAAACTCAATCTTAATATGGAATCCTCGAGGAGTCCCTCCAAATGGGAATATTTTACCCATTTGCACCTTCTCAGGGACCTAGCCATCATCATATCGCCAATAAAAAGTCCTTTTGCAGGCCATCATCATATCACCCTACTACTGTCTTCTTTTTCAAATAGAAACATAGAATACAAATATATCACCTATTGGTCTATTGATCTATATTTTCGAATTCTGTACCCTTTTTGCTCTCATATTTTTCAATACAAACATTTAATACACTTAAAAGTATTTGCGCAGTTTTTTTTTTCTATAAGCTGCATATTATTGACCCAATTGTAATCAAAATTTGACCACTTTCTGAATAATACTAAGATATTTTTGTTCCCATATTAACTAACTTTAGTTCTAACTCAAGAGAAAGGAAGAATTGTCTCATTATCAAGTTTGAGAGATTTGGAATCAGGTCTCCATCAGGAAAAAGTGATTTGAGGTGGCCAACTGTTGAAAGTGATTGCATCAAAGTAACATCATTCGCTAGGTATCTTGAGAGATTAAAAATAAGCTTGGTCGGTTTCCATATCTGAAACAAATCTTCAAGAAAGTGTGTCAGGCACAAAATAATATCATTCAGATGTCAAACCTGCTGATTGGGTAAAAGGACTTTACTTATTTGATGAGAAGCTCCAAATGTGGTGAGGCAAATGAAGGATGATATGTATTTACAACTATGAGGGCCAAATAACATAACAGTTCGCAGCAATAAAGAGCAAAGAACATAAAAAATACCGGGAACAGGAAAAGAACAACATAACCTATACTGGTATCGATTTCACTCTGAACCATGAAATATTATGGAACACTATATTTTTCATTTTCAATTACAAAGGAATGGGCACATTCGGGAATAAAACGGCTCCATTCAAGCATTATTTAATAATTTTTGGAGTTAGTGTGAAAATTATAAAGGAGGAACTAAATATTAGAGAAGGAGAAACTAAATATTTTTGTATGACTGCATGATACATGGAAGCTATTGTGATCAACTACCTGGCTTTTGGCAGATGTCTCCCGTGTATGATGAACAATCTCACAGTGGCTACAGAAAAGCTAAACTGGTCACAGGAAGAGAGGATAGTAATGTTTCCTGCCCTTTAAATTTCCCAAAAAGCATTTCCCAGCCATCATCCATGAGTATAATGTCTGATGGCTCAATGTTTAATATAGTGTATCAGAGAAAGAAGAAACGTTCCATGAATAATGTGGTTCAGAATGAACAAGACTTGAAGAGATCTAGTGACTGTGTTTCTGTCCTGAGTTCTGATCCCATAGTTGCTGCTAAAGAGCAAAATGAAGTTATCCAATCAAAGGTTGGGAGTGAAATTGTGGGAAGAAAAGTAGATCCTCTTCTGGTTAATGATAAAAACACTTTACGGGCAAAAACCATCAATATGTGTTCACACACTGGCAGCCATGGTTCAGGTGAAAATGACAGTAACAGCAAACAAACAAATATTGAAGTTGACAGTGTATATGACAGTTGCTCATCATCAAAGTCAAATATGGAGCCTATGATCACTTCAATGAAACCTGAAGTGGACGAAGCAGGGGAGTGCTCTTCTTCTAGTGTAACAATTCTGGAGGACACAATGGAGGACCCATCTGGAAAGGATCTTTGCATGTTTATCCTTAGAACTCAGGGGTTGCTTGGAGATTTGTCAAGAAACTCTCGAGTTTCTGGTGAAGAGAACGGGACTAGAAGTGGGAATATTTGTTCCAGGTCCTGCAAAACATGTGGTCGTTCAGAATCTGTGTTGAACATGATAATATGTGATCATTGTGAAGAGGCATTTCACGTATCATGTTGCAACCCTCGAATGAAGAAAGTACCTACCGATGAATGGTTTTGTCATTCATGCCTAAAAAAGAAGCATAAAATTTTGAAGGAGACAGTTGACAAAAACTCAGCAATCATCATCCATGAAATGGGAAAGTCTAGGAAGGGATTGTCTAAAGGTGAAGCAAATCCAATATCATTGATGTTGAAGACCAATGGGCCATATACGACCGATGTTCGGATTGGTAAAGGATTTCAAGCAGAAGTTCCTACCTGGTCAGGTCCACATCCAAGGAATACGTATGTTATTTTTTTTCTTTACCAGTTTTACAGTTGAAATATGTTGCAGTACCTATCATTGTGATGTAGATGGATAGTTTAATTTGGCATGGTTTTTATTAGAAAACAAGTTAAATATGGTGCCCCTTAAATTTGAAAAGATCATTTCAAGTTTGTTCACAGTAGTACCTTATTTAATTTGGTCTTAAAAGATAAAAGTAAAAGTTTGAGTAGAGGTCAATTTTGCTTACCATATAATATGCTTTTTTAGGAATGTTAAGATAATTGTATATATCGAACAGTCTGAACAGTTCCAACAACATTTTAAAAACATGTATTTTAAATTACATAGAAAATCCTTTAATATGCTCTCTCCCTCCTTCTGCTCAAGTATCTCCTTTAATCTTCATGGCCAGCAGCCCACCCTTTTTCTCTGCAATGCCACACCCCTCTCCTTGTGTTGGAAATCGGCCCCCTCTTGTCCTTCTTCTACTTGCAACCATTCCATCCCTGCTCCTTTTTTGCTAGTTCGTTTGGCGCATATTGACAGGATCATATGCGGTTAGCTTTAGGTCAAAAAGCTTCTGCTATTTAACTTCTTTGAAAGTTGAGGAAAAATATCGGATGAAAATTTTAGATGCAATCAATTTAAGCTTGAATAGATTGTTAAACATATGAAAGGAGAAAATTGTTGGTAGCTTCATTAGTTAAATGGCCAGTGCTTGTCACTGTGGTTTTACTTTATGTAACGCGTGTTTGTTTTTTTTACTCTCCTTTTTAGTCCACGAGAAGTATAAAGTTTTCAGTAACTGATTAAATATGTGCATTTCATTTGTCTTACAGATCATATATTCAATTTGATTGCTAAAAGTTTCAATTTCTTTTGACTTTCTTGATTTTGTTATATCCTGCACTTGTTTTTGTCTTCACGAAAGTGCGTCCTTTTCTTAGATGTTTTTTGTCTTAGTTCATTTTTCCATGAAATTTTTACGTGTACTTTTTGAAGTTGCACTTACTTTTTTCGAATATTAATATTGAAGGATTTATTTCTGGATAAATCGGGTCATCCTTGTGCTACTTTCCTTTCCTTGTTCAGCAATCAACATCTTTTTGATATCTCGGTGGACCTTTTTTCTGTTTTTGCTTGCATTCCTCGTGAGCTTGATTCTGGAAATTTTTTTTCTACTTAGAATTTAAAACCATGCTTTAGCCTGCTGGTTAGTCAAGGTTTATTCAAATTATAGATATGTTAAAGATGGTTTTTGGATTTTTTTAGCTTTCTCCTCGCCACAATTTTACTTGGTAAATAAGTGTTGGCATATCTTTTCACCCTCTCAACAATTTATGATATCATGCTTCGTAGAAACACCCTTATATTTTTTTGTGTATCATATTTCTTCCAATTTGTTACATATTTCTTTAATATCTCCAGAAATAGAATCTAGATAGATGGACTAAAAATAAGAGAAATAATTTTGATGCAGTGTCTTGTTGCTTGACAGATTTTCTTATATTGACTTGATGCAGTGACATTGATATGGTTGGTGAGCCAATCGAATTGAACTTTGCAGTATCTACTCGTGTAAGGCCCCAGTAAATGAATTTGGAAGTTTTTTTTTTTGACATTAGTGTATGAAGGCAAATAATGATGTGGCTCTACGTCTCCAAATATTTCCAACTGTAGGAAGAGACTTCTGAAAAGCTGTCCATAAGTGGTTCTATGAGTAATTGGCTTCAATGTCAAGAGGTTGTACACGAAGGAGTAGGCATCAATGGAGCTATTTGTGGAAAGTGGCGAAGGTAAGGCTTAACATAGAGATTCCATGGTTGGTTCTGGGCTTTAGAGTGTTTGTTTATTTGCATCTAACATGAACATAATGAGTAGGAATTATTTTTGGCAAGCCTTGAGTGTTTTTTTTTTCTTTTAATTTTTAGCTTGATCAACAATTAGATACCATCAAGCATGCATGATACCATTCCAAAGCGGGTTAGTACCACCTTGCACCCCAAACAACAAGCAAGGGTCTCAACATGGTTTTCTTACCATGCATTAAATTATTATTTTTCAGCTCTAGTGGAGCTTCTCGCTCTCTCAGTTTTCTTTGCTCGCTAAATCATACTTTTTTCACAAATTAAATGGACTTGGTATCATGGTTACTAATTTAATTCCGATTGAATATGAAAGTTCTTTTCTTTGTTTCTATAATTTTGAACTTCATTTTGTTCTTACAGTCTTGAGAATTCATATTTTGTTCTCAGGGCTCCTCTTTATGAAGTCCAAACTGATGAATGGGAATGCTTCTGCTGTGTCCTTTGGGATCCAGTCCATGCTGATTGTGCTGTGCCACAGGTAAAATAAAACTCCAGTTTTCCACTTTTGCCATAAAATCATCATAAAGAATAATTATAACGTAGGTGAAACTGTTTCTAGTTTCAGATACATAAAATGATATGTTTTATCTTATGATAACTTGTGTAAGAACATAAGTTCTAAATAACTTCGGATTTTCAATTGACAATCACCGAAGTTACTAGATTTCAACGACCACAAATATTTCAATTCAGATCTAAATGTTATGAAATTCTAATAAAGACTTACTCAATGTGTAAATGAAATGTTCTTAAAATTTCATATTCAAATTCCTTATAACCTAAAAAATATGCTTGAAACAAAATCAGCAATTCCAAAACAACTAGGTGGCCGAGACTATACCAATTTTTCTCTTGCACAATTTCTTCAATAAGCAATCAAATCAATTGAAAATTTCAATCAATCTGACCTTATAAATGAACAAAACACCCTTAAAATTTTAAAGGGCAAATCGTAATGAATGAAAAGATAGGAATGTAGAGGCGTTGCTGGTCCGAGGAGGTGATAAATAGGCACCTATCGGGTGTGTGCTTTTTTTTCTGACGAAGAACACTCCAACTAGCCAAAAGGTGAGTTTAATACTCTTTTGTTATGATCTTCTACCTATGAAAGAGGTAGAGAAAAGAGTAGTAATGAGAACTTTCAAAATACTCAAAAAATGGAAGACAATTGCACAACACTCTCACGGAAATCACTCACCAAAGGGTGCTGGTTTTTTAGGCTCGAGAGCTTCGATTTTTGAAGAAGAAACTTATAAGGATTTTGATTCAAAGTTGACTGCTGAACATCAGCCATAAGAGGGGATTAAAAAGCCCTTTCCCTCTTACAAAATTAGGTCAAATTCAAATGGCAAAAATGAAAGTATTCAAAAGGAAAGATTCAGCCATAATCAAAGGCCGAGAGCTTCTTTGTGCTGCGCCATATGCTGTGCCAATTTAGTGTCATTCTTCTCTTTCCAAATATTAATGTTTCAGTTTTTATTCCCTACAATTAGCAGCTTTTAATTAGGGTTTGCAGCTAGAAGAAAATAAGGCCAATTAAAGGTCTATTGCGCGTGCGCCCACAATTCGGCCTAAAAGGCCGTGCGCTTTAACTCTTTCTTCCTCCAAGTTTTGTACCACTAATCCAGCCCACTTTCCTTCAAGTTGTAGCCCTCTTCAGTTTTTCAACATGTCTCCTTAATGATAATAGAACAAAATACTAAACTTTAAATGTAAATAAAAAATATGCTTGGTGATTACATTATTTGTCAAAAGAAAAACAAATTCTTTCTTCATTATTTTATGTTGTCGAGGCTTGCTCCCACGTTATCATGTGTAGTGGCTTCTCCATGTCTTGCATGCTAGTTGCATCCTCCAATTGATCTTTAAAATTATTACCTACAAAACGAACAAACAAGTTAATTAATGCTTTGCCTTGGAATCGAGTAATTGCTTCTTGAGGCACATCATAAAAGCTTCCACTACATTCAAAAATTTATGAGTGGTGTGCAAAAACATCGAATGTTTGCCAATTGCGTGTTCTTACACGTCTTTCTTCTGTGCACTTCAATATCACAATAAAGAATATTTAACGGAATCACTTCTATGATTTCGAGTATTATAAAATCTTTTAATGAGATGTGAAGATTTTACTGTTGGAAGAAAGCTAAGCTTCTCATTATGATCTTACTTGACAACGTTAATATATTTACGTACTCTGGCAATGCCAATGGAAAAAACTAATTTCATGGCCTTACTTTGTGACGAAAATTGCTCCATACCTGCATTATGTTTTGGGCTTTGTTGTTGCTACTGAAACCCATTGTTAATGTTTACAGGAAATGGAAACACATGAAGTTTTAAAGCAATTAAAGAATATTGACATGGTAAGTGGTGTTTTTGTTTTAATCCCATAGCACGAGAAATATGGTTATGAGGGGTCTTTTCGATCTGAACTATACCTGCTTGGATTGTTTTTTTCTTTTGGGATAAGAAACAAATTATGTTGAGAAAATAATATAAAAAGAGACTACAGATAAGCACCTAAGAACTTGGTGAAAAATAATTGAGAATTTCACTAAAAAGATAATTTCTAAAATATATAAAACTATGAGTCTAATTGACAATAAAAACTTAACGATACATTATAAATCAATTTTTGAGATTATCATCAAATAAAATCTCGTTGCGATGAGTTTAAATAACTGAACAGATAGTTAGAATATCGAATCTCCAAATTAAAGTACGACAATTCTATTACGACTGTTTGGATTGTCGCGTGTATAAAGTCTGAAGAGTCTATTGTCATAATAGTTAAATAAATTAAAATGAATTACTATATTATATTATTTTTAGTCAAAAGTGAATTATTGATGTACTTATAGCATCGTTTGCTTATTTTTAAGCATTCATATAATATAAGTGAGGGTTGTTTTAAATTTTTTTTTCTCATACTTTATTGATGGAGTTCTATTTATTTTCAACTATTTAAATTATTTATGATAATGTGATTCGTATTCTTTCGAATCTTGTACTTAGTCTATTTCTAATTTTTGATATTTTCCATGTTTTTCAGTTGAGACGACGAAAAAGGAATCAGAACAAAAGCCGTGGTAAAATTCAAGATCTTACTCAACATACGACTGCCAGATAGGTGAAATATTGATTAAATTTTTGTGGCAACCATTCGAATGATTTTGTCAGATTGACTAACATAATTCATAATTTTTTGATCATGCAATATAAAAAAAAATGATCTATGATCTCTCTGTTTTATCAATGTTTGAGTTTCATGTCAATTTTTAAATCGACATGGTATTATTATTATATGGTATGATCCATGGATTGGAAAACAGGGAAAGAACTCGATGAAGTAATTGCATTTGTGTTTATAAGCTTTTTGGTCTAAGCAACGTGAGGAGAGAGATACCTTGTCCAATTTTGTGTACTAAATTAGTGATATATATGGTTACAATTTGGACACAATCTCTGCCATTTATATCCATTTTCTTGGGTTCATATTTGTCTCTTTCTTAGATTCCTTGTAATAGGGATCACTTATTCTTATTTTTAGAGTTGTTTTTTAAGTTGGGATGATGAGATTATCATGGCTTCCATGACATATGAACCCTTTTTATGAAATATTTATTTCTAATGGAAGAGACCACTAGTTCTATCTATCTTTTTGCTGCATTCTCTTGAAAGTTTGTGCATTTTAAACAATCATCTTAATTCCTCACTATTTCCTTATATTTACTTTGAGAGAGAGAGAGAGATGAAATGAATCAATGTTGGATTCATCACAAAAATAAAGAGTTACAACTTTTATAGGCAGAACACTTTCTTAATCAGGTTCAAGGTTACAAAACAACATTTAACAATTGAAGCAGAGATATATTACATCTGTCAAAAAACAAAAAGAAATGAACAAAGATCTTAATTCTCTCCTGAAATAAGCGTGAAAAGAAAAGCTCTGGGATTCGAACTCTTTTTTGGTATTTGAGCATTCATCTTCATAATCTATCTTGTACAGAGTGATCATCAATAACAAATGCACAAAAATAAATACCCCAAAATTTTCTTCTCTAAGTAGAAAAGGGTAGCCCAAATGAAGGGTAAAACAATAGACAATAAATGAACTCACTCATCCTATGGAAGCCATCCCCAACATGTTCGACTCCTGCCCTAGTCTCTCACGCCTCAATTTTGCGCCTCAATAATGCGGCTATTGTCGTGACTTTAAATCTATAGATAGAATGAAATCTATGGGATATATAGCAAATGGGTTGAAAAAATAATCCATCTCACCGAAGAATTTTGTGTCAAAATTCAGTGGCTCAAATTGTTGAATAGTTGGAGAAAAGGGACATTAAATTGTCGAGTGCGTCTGGATAAAATTTCCTTGCAAATAAGTAACATGGCCGCTTTAGACCGTTCCATAGACAGGGCCACGCCAGCACTTTGCTCTGCAGAAGCTCAAAATAATTAAAACAATACAGAAACAAGCACAAAACGCAGAATTGCAGGTAATTAAGAAACAACAAATCATTTTCTCCGGCAATGAAGAAGAAAGAACGTTTAAAATGTACATACCTTCTCTTCGCTTGTTACATGCACACTAACATCAATTGACTGCATCCATAAAATCATCGGTTAGAATCAATCCATAGCGTATAAAGGGTTATCCACGTTTAAGTTAATATAGAACATTGTAAATCAGGACTTTGCTATAGAAGACACTGGCCAAATTGGTGATAAAGTTGACTTCAGCATATTTACATTTATTGATACATAGTGGACCCAAAATGAACAACCAGAAGAGTAGCAACAATGCTAGAGCTCAGAAATTAACCTAAAACTAGTCACGAATCTGATCTCCCTAAGGAAACAAAGTAACAATATTCAAATATTCAATCCTCTATTTTACCCACTACATGCTCCATATATAGCCAAGTAACTTACTCGTTATAAAAACTAACTATGACATGTCATCCTTTTTACTTTCCCAATCTGCCCTCCAACCTTCTTCCCTTAATAATTTTACTCTCAACGCATGACTAGTAAACAGACATGAGTTCATTATAGATTGTACAAAGAAAAGCATAGTTCATTATTTTGTGGAGAACAATGTAAAACGTGGCTTTCTGAAACATTCTAAAAAGTTGTTTATGAGGGAAGATAATCACCCAGAAACAGGAAAAAAAAACATACTGTAATATTCGCCAATAGCTCCTCAGTGACATCCTCAGCCCCATATGATTTTGGATGCCACTTTCTTTCTGACCAATCAACATGAGTTACAGACCAATTTGCAATTCCTCCAGGATCAATCATCTAAATTATGAGTATAAAAGCAAATTCATTAAGCAAGAGTGCTGTAGGAAAGATAGACAGCCGCTAACACAAGAGTTCTTACATTGAAAAAGGTTGGCAGGTAATGTTCATCGGCAATACAATTCCGTCCATCCAAACCTGGCTGTCAAAACAATGAAATCATGATTTTACACCGATTCCGTTAATCAAAGATACTGGAAGCTGAATGGAAGGATATCTTCCATCATCAATAGAGATTTAATGTTGCCTAGGCAAATAATAAATTACTAAACTAATTTTCCCCTTTAAGAATTAATAATCTAGAAGCAAAGACAATACATAATTTCTTAATTCTTCCCATAATTAAAACCAAAACAAATACTGAAGCTTGATAAATAAAATCCAATTGGTTAAACTATAGTAAATAAGAGGACAAAAAACTTCATTGAAAATTCTACCTGACAGTAATCCCGGAATTTTGAGTAGTAAAGATTGTCAGCCACAACTATTAAAGCATGCTGCCGTTTCAATGAGAACCACTGTACCAAATTGAAATGCTTTAATACAACAAGAAGCCAATAAAAGATCCAAGTTCTATCTGTAAATGCGCAAACCAAAAACCTCTTAGTTGTCAAGCCTAACGCACTAGAAGAGTGTTAGTATTACTGCCTATTGTAATAATCTATAACCTCAACTCAGTAGATATACAATATTTGATTTCAAGTACCATAATTTTTTAATAAAAAATTGTTCAACAAAGATTGCAACTAGAAAAAATCTTTTTTGTCTTAATTTGCAGAACTTCTCCAAGTGCAACTTTAAAATTAAAGATGAAAAAATGTGATCACAGATACGAGAATATAAACTGCAAAGACGAGATATAGTTTAACGTAAACTTTTTATGGATTACCATTCGTCCAAACCTCTACATTATCTATACCTGTGCACCCTTTCTAAAGTTTTTCATCTCAACTTCCGGTAACATGTGCTCTGAGTATCTTCCATTCCCATGCGGACCAGGATCATCAAAACTGAGGAAGGATTGTATTTTAGTAAGCAGACACTTAGCTCAAACTCTCACGAAACAAATACTTCTACCATATAAAGAGTTTTGGAGCTTTTTCACAACAAAGAGAGTAACGGAAGCAATATTACTGTATAGAAAAACATGAACAATTGAGCTCACCTGTCAACATAGCTGATGTTCGAATACATCAGATAATGATAGATATAGTCAAAACTATGCAGTGGTACACAACTGCAAGACCAAAATGAGAAATCTATTATTGAAAGAACAAAAACATTCACCAAATTTCAGAAAATAAGAAAAAAGTAACTATAATTTGATATCAGGGTACCTATCAGAAAGTAAAACAAACTGTTGGTTATCAGGATCTTGGAGTGCAGTTGCCAACAATCGCCTTTCAGCATCAACCATAGAAATTTTACCCCAAATTACCTATACATGGAACCACATTTCTGATTCTTTAGCATGTTCATAAAAACAAAATGTTGAACAGATGGTATATATCAAATAATAAAAAACCGGGTCCATGAGAATACAGTCATGTCTCCTTATCCTTGTACAAGTTATTCTAACCATACTCCAAGTTAAATAATCCAGAGTAAAGTACAGCTTTTTTAAGCTAGCAGTTCAATGGCAGAGAGAACAAACACCAACAGCACTCTATGGTACTTAAGGCCATTATTTGATCATACTCTTTGAAACATGTTGAGCATGTAGGGCATAAGATATGATTCAGTATGCCCTGTAGAATACATGTTATAACACGTCCAACTTTCATCAAGACAAACATTTTTACTCTCATTTTTTAATGAATAAGAATCTCTAATTTCTCTCTCACCGTTCCAACTTGGCCATATCTCAAATTCTTTATATCTTCTCGATCATGCCCTGAAATTGAAACCGAATCTTTGTACAGCAATTTAGAGTAATCCAAGAAATATCTCAAATACCCATATATTTGATATATTTCTTAGAATTTCTGTACAAATATTCGGTTTGAATTTCATGGCCATGATCAAGAAGATATAAAGAAAACTTTATGAATGGCTTCAATATTTTAATAGAACAAAATGCAACCTAATAATGTCGATACTTATACCTGAGTTTTTGTCTAATGGTTATCGCTAAAAAGAGAACGTTCCTCTAACCCGACTTCACATTTGACATTTGGGCTGGTGCAGTGTCTAACGATGAATAATTGCGAAATCACAACATATAGTTGGGTATATATAGGAACACAAAAAGGAGGTGTAAGTCAACTACGTAGGAAGAAGTGACATATATAGAAAATATCACTGAATAAATCAACCTAAACATTGTTTCACCCGTAAATTTTGCTATTTATGTATTCCTAACTCCCAAAGTATATCACATCACCCCCAAATCACTACTCCCACTTGCCTAAAAATAAAGAGATGATGACTATTTGAATATCCAAGGTTTGTTTTTTCAAAATTTTTCCTTCCGTACAGATTTGTGCTAAAGCACTACCATCAACATGCAAATGCAATGACGTACTCTACCGAAATGGAAACAAATTTTCAAGCGACCTGAAGTCACAATCAGAATCAGCAGACTCCATTTTCAGTTCTAAAAGCAAAGAAATTATTACACTTCTAAATTTACATAAGGCAAAAAAAGAGTATTACACAAGACCTGGTCACTGCGAATATCTTTATTCAAGAAATGATGGCTGGTGTGCACTGGTTTCTCTTTTGATGCATGTACATAAATGGAGAATCTGTCTTCATTCCCCTGGCAAAAGAAAGAAAGAAAGATTGTCAGAAAATAGGTTTACCATTACCAAATTATGCTTATTAAAACTGCCAAAGGTCAACCAAAGCACGAATTACAAGCCAAATAACAACATGCTGCACATTTCTATATACATAAAACTAGTCTAGTAAGTTTTCTATAAGCAATATAATATATTGATGAAAAGTAATCCAAAACACGAAAAAAATTCTGATATAGATATTGGAAAATTAACGTTTTACAAGTAGCTACCAAATAAAAAATAAATTAAAAAGAGTAGTAACTCCTAAAATTTTGGTGGATTAGACATCTTTTTTATAAGAAATTTAACTTTATCTCACAAAACATCGAAAATGGAATTTGTCTTTAATCACACGAAGGCAAGAGTTGTGTTAGATCTCTTCTATTTTGAAGCCCAAAGTCGATGACAAAGTTAAAAGAAAGGAAAGATATCAGACAGGGTTGTTCAAAACAAAGTTACTTCCAGTTAGAGGTTGATCTACAATGGTCTGCTGAAACACTATTTCAAATAGCAGGATATAAATCCTATGGTTTGACAAAAGGGAAAAAAAAAATCACTATAATCTAAAAGCAAAAAATAAAAGGAATGAAATATGGCTTATAATAGGCTAAAGAAAACTTACAGTTAAAAACTTATCCCACAATGTCTCGAAGGGCAGGGAACCAGGAGTCAGAAACAAGAATGCAATCTTAAGAGTTTTGGATCGGACAGAAGGCGTCTTCAAAATCTCATTGAAAACAACACGGGATGCAATCTCTTCATCAGTATATTCTCTTGCAGGAAGTGGGGGAAGCCAGTTGGTAATAATACTACAACCCTTAGATGAAAATATGTAGCAGGCTCCACTGTTGAGGGGTGGATACATGTAGGCACAAATCACGAACACACAGAACATAGAAACCAAGACAATAATCCATAAAGGTCTCTTCGTAGAAGGGCGATGCCGAGGCCCAGGAATGATTTTCACATCTCCCATTCCTATGCGCCACACTTGATCAGTCTTCATCTCGAGCTTTGGCATCACAGCTTCATTTTCGTAACTATGGCTTTCAGGTAGATGCTGACAAAAACTTGTCTGCACTTGAGAATACGAGCACAAAAACTATATTGAAATAGTTACAAGAATCTGTAAATTTGAAACAGAAAAATGTCTAGACAGAGGTGAACAATAGTCAGGGCATACTACTATTGAGGACTTAGATATTGCAAAGTTGAGTAAGAATCTAAACTATTACATAAACTGGCAAGGGAAAATACTCGTGTATCACTCAAGATCACGTTATAGGGACGTATTTTATTTGTGAAGAAGACCCAATCAAGAAAGCCCCATCAAACCCAGTCATATTGACATGTTCCTTTTTATACTTTCCTAACCTTTTCCCTCCTACCAAACAGAATGACGCGTACAATTTAAAACCAGATTTTCCACGGACAACAATACTCAACAAGAAACAAGAACGAAAAAGGAAAAAGGAAAAAGGAAAAAGATATCTCTACCATTAGAGAATTGTTCAATTCAAACTTAAGCAGTCGACCAACTAAAACTCCACATTACGTACAACAACGAAATGTTATCATCATAGTAAAACCCACCCAACGTCATATGAGCTCAATCTAACCAAAACAAAACCAAGAAGGATTCAAAGACCAAATCTAACACGCAAACAAACCGTAGCCCTACAAGTCAAACACCACAAATTTCCCAATTCCCCAACAGCATATGATGCCAAATACCACAAACACAAATTAACTTCTCCCTTGAAGAACTCCAACGAAAAGAAAAAAAAAAGAAAAAAAAATAACAAATCTTCATGTTTCCTTACGCGCATTGAACGAAACTGAATACCAAGAAACGAAGCCAAAAACTTTCTCACAGCAACATTCTAAATCCAATACACTCGAATCAAAGATCTGCAGCTCCAATCTTCAATCAAAGTCTCTGAAGGATCCAATCCACAAATCCAACAAAGCTCCCGCAAAGTTTCAACAAACAATTGTAGAACTGAAAGTTTCCAATCAACACAATTTCTTCGATCACCAGTTCCCCGCTCTCTCTCTCTCTCCCCCTCCTGGCGAGTTTATAAAAATTTCTGAAAGAGAAGTGGACGAAGCACTCGTCGTTTTGGACGGGAGAGCTTCCAATCACGCTCCCATCTCAGGCCGGCGTTTTGATTAATTTTGTATTTTTGAGAAATCTATCCTCACCGCAATCTCAACGCGTGCGTAGCACTTCTCCATGACGTCATCGCAAGTAAGGGTATTTTCGGGACAATAAATTGAATTCTTATTACGTCAATACGTCTTAGTTCTTCCGACCCGAAAAGAAAGGAAGCTTTTGTCTTTGTTAATGTTTATTTATTATTATGAAATATATATACTTTCAAGGGTAAAAAAGTAAAAAATGGTTAAAAATACAATACTTAAACATCTATTCATTATGTTGTAAATTATAAATATATGGTATAGTTATTATAGTAAGAAAATACATTATAGAAAACAAATTTTATTATAAATAATTTAGGATAAAATATAAATTAAATCCTAATTTTTAAGTCTGTTTAACTTAAATCTTTTTTTTTTTTTGACAAAATAAGCAATTTAACTTAGACTATGAACAAATGAATCTCGGATCGATTTTTGTTAGTTTGGCTTAATTTGTTTTCGATTGGGTTTCGATTTTAGATTTTTTAGTTTTGGACTATGTATGAGTCATTTTAACTTAGTTTTGGGTCGATTTTAATTGATTTAGATTCAATTTGTTGGCTTTGGTCGGTTCGTTTTGAGTTTCTTTTTTCTAATTTTTAAAATTAAAAAATCAACAAATATTATAACGTTGGTTCAATTTAGTTTCGATTACATCAAAACCAAGCATGATCACGATGCAAAACTCTAGTTTCATTTTGTTCAAGAAAATAATTTATGGTTTAAATTGAACGAATCTCAAAATTTGACGTTCATTTTATTAAAAAAAATAAATTTTAAGTCGCACAAACACTAAAAGTAGGAGGGTTTAATATTTACTTTATTCAATAATTTATGATATAGTTACAATTTGAACAAAATGGAGCTATTGAACCACATGATTGAAGGTTTGGTTTGAGTTTTCAGTTAGAATTTTGACAAAATTGATAAAAACAAAGTCAAATATTATTGACAGCATATCTGAGGTTTGTTTTATACTTTTTGTTGAATTAAACTTACCAAAATCAAGTCAAACAAAAAGTGATAGAAAAATGTTTTAAAAAATTGAGATAGAAAACTTGAAAATCAGTTGTTTCGATTTGGGATACGGACGGTGCTGGGGTTCGATCTCCCACTTCTAAATTAGAAGTCCGTTCAGATTTATATTAGATTAACCCGAGCTGAATCGAATCGAACCAAATTCAAAATTCTTCAACAATCATCTAAATTGGTGAACAGGACGGCTCGTGTGACCTCATTAAAGTGTGAGATAATGATAAAACAGATATGTTTTATAAAATAACTCAATCAATCTGAACATTTTTATTTTTAAACTTTAAAGAAGATCCTTTAAATATATGTCCCCACGTACATTTAATGTATCCATCACTCAAGTTTGAATCTTATGAAGCAATGTCATCTATAATGCTAAACGAGGGTGTCCTTGAATCGGTTGATATCCATATGATTCACTAATGCAATTCAGATTATCCAAAATAAAACTCTCTTTTTATCATTGCATTTATTAAATTATAATATGGAATTTTTATGCTTCGTTTAAACATCACACGGCGCACGTAAACTTTATAATATAAAAATATTTAGAATTATAACAAGTTAAACGTCAAATCTCATGGTAATTTTTATTTTTTTCTCTCGTTAGTTAGTCTTGTTATTCAATCCGAGGTTAGCAAACCTCATCTGACCCGACCTTAGGCCGAGTTTTTATAATTTTAGTAACTGATCCAGTCATATAAAGAATATTACAAAGAAAAAGATAACATTTTGAGTCGTTAAACATTCTCATTATTTTTATTAGATTCTTATGAGATGACCGTTAGAATTCGATATGACAGGGTTAGTGGGTTTGTATTGTCAATTTTAATTTTAGAATTTTTTTTTTAATAAATTTATGTAATTTAGAGTTGTAAAACTTGTGATTGTATTTATGTCGTTATAATGATATTATTATATGTCTGTGATTTTTTCATGCTAATGTGACATCTTACTTTTTGTATTTTTCTTTTTCGGTTATTGTTCGATTTGCAACAAGTGATATCAAGAGTTTCGTGTTTTCAAGTGGGTCGAAACAGATTCTCTTCATTCGTTTTACATCAAACAAATTTTTTTTTTTAAATTACAATTTAAAAAAAACAAAAATAAGAAAAGAGAGAAAATAATTTCCTCTGCCATCCGTCTTCTTCACGAAGACAATGTGCTAGTTAATTCGAATCTATCCAATAATATTACGTTATAATTTAAAATAATTGAAATGGTAATTGAACTTAATAATTATCATCATGTGTACAAGCAAAATCACTCTTATTTTTGTATGTGCTTGTAGTCCAAAAATATGATATCGGTTGAATTATTTGTGAAGAAAAAAATTTAATATAATGTTTCATGATATCTTTTAAAAATATATACTTTCTAAATTAATGAACAATTCAAGGTATAAGTTGAATTGCACTTGATCTTAAAAATATTATTCAATTAAATTAAAATAAATATTATGAGAAATAGATTACATTTATTTATTATTGGTTATAACTCCAAAAAGAAAATATGAGGTATTATGGAGTAGATTAAAATTTATTAAATTAGTATAATTCCTAAATTTATTTCATTAATTATTTCTCAAATTTATTCTTTACGTTTTATTGTTTAAATGTATATACTACACATTTATCCTACAATACTTTCCCACGTTGCTTAAGATGAAATAAATGAGGGGAAGCGTGGGCGCAAACGCTGACAGAGCGCGTACAATTGGATCTCTCTTTCTCTTCCACTCTTCGCTGTGATTTTAGGATACAAAGGTTTCAAGGTTTTGTGGTGCTCGCTGACAATTCCAACATCAATTTACCATTATACCCTTCATACATTAAATATTTTTTGAAAAATAACGTCATCATTTATAGTATAGTTTTCTAGTCATATGGTAGCATAATAATAATAATAATAATAATAATAATAATAATAATAATAATAATAATAATAATAATAGTTAGTTATTTAAAAAAAATCATTTTACAATTCTTAAATGATTTTATAATAATAATAATAATAGTCCGTTATCATTTTTTTTAAAAGCATTAATAAAGTTACTCTCTTATTTTTTTATTTTAAAATACTTATTGACGTGTAAAATAATAATTAATATAATAAATAAATTATTATATAAATTATATTTTAATTATAATAATTATTACTTAATACGTTAACTAAGGGCATAGTTAATGGGCTCCCATTTGCCGGGTTGGTTTCGATTTAAAGAATGTGTGATTTGAAGATGACCTAAATTTCTCGTTTTGTTGAAGAGGTTGGCGGATGCTTGGGAGAGAAAGGAGGAGACAGAGTGGCACGATCCTTGCTTGATTTTCATTTCTTAAAACTTAGGTAAAGACGTTGATTCCATGAAAATTGAAACGTTTACATGAAATCAAGATAAGATTGAAATTAGGTTAAAAATCATTCTGTGATAATTTCAGACAAGCCATGCACAAAATTTGCATGTTTTTGACCACATTCCTTCATGTAGCTCTTGCAACACCCACCCATTTCCCTCTTCTCACAGCTCTTGCTGCAGGCATCAATGGAAGCAGAAGACTCTTCGCTTTCTCTCCCACACTCCTCTCTTTCTCTCTCTACAAGCTTCTCCATATCAATTGCTGTATGAAGAATCTCGTTTGAGTTTTCGCCATGGCAGCAGTTTCTCGACCTTTTTCTTTCTTCTGAACTTGAATCAAAAGGGTTATTGTAGTGTGTCTTGAATCCTTCTTTTTCAGCGCAGCAGCCTTTTTTCTCATCTGGGTTTTCGCCATTTTCAGGCTTGCATGATCTCAATCCGCTATTGTTTTCCATTTCCTGAGCTGTTCCATTGCAGAGCTTTTCTTCTCCATTTCCTCCACATTTCTGAGGATTAGAAGCTCTCTTTGAACAACAATGGCTGCGACTTGTCTGAATCGCATCTTTTTGAGCGCAACAGCTAATTTTTTTATCTGGATGTTCTCCATTTGTTTCTCTCAATAATTCCAAACGGCCATTGTTGTCCATTTTCAGAGCTTCATGACAGTGCTTTCTTTCCCCAACCTCACCTTTTTCGGTACATTGTTGAGAAGCTCTCTTTGAACAGCAAGTGCTGAGAGAATTTTTCTGAAACTCAACTTTTTCAACGCAACAACCTCTTTTACCATCTGGGTTTTCTTCATGTTCTTCCCTACAACACTCCAAACCGCCATTGTTGTCAACTTTACGAGCTTTTCCATGGCAGTGACTTTCTTCACCACTTCCTGCGCATTTTTGGACCACAGAAGCTTTCTTGGAACAACAATGGCTGTTTCCCTTATGGTGATGCTGCTGATCAGAAGACCCACCTCCACCGCTCTCCAAACCATCATTGTTGTCCATTTTCTGAGCTTTCCCATGGCAATGATTTTCTTCATCACTTCCTGCACATTTCTCAATCACAGAAGCTTTCTTGGAACAACAATGGCTATTTCCCTTATGGTGATGACGATGATTAGAAGACCCATCTACACCTTTGAGCAGCAACATACTGTTCAAGGTGACCATTAAACAAGTTCCTACATCTGATAAAACTGCAGCCCATATCAATGGATGACCTGCAAATCCAAGCCCCAAAATGGCTGCTTTTGTAATGAAAGACAAAACCACATTTTCCACTACTTTTCTCCTGCATTTTCTTGCTATTTTTATGGCCTTCCCCACTTTTCGTACGTCGTTCGACATCAAAATTACGTTTCCTGTTTCGTTTGCGAGTGCTGATCCTGAAATCCCCATAGAAATTCCAATGTCGGCCGTCGCTAGAGCTGGAGCATCGTTTATTCCATCTCCGACCATTGCTGTTGGACCTTCTTTCTTGAACCTCCTTATCATTTTGGCCTTTTCTTCTGGCAGAAGCTCTCCATGTACTTCCTCTAGAACACTTCTCAGCTGCGAAAAAAAACAAATGTTACTTGTTATTTTCTTTTTTCGGAACTTCCTAGGTTGCTTTATGACAAAATAATCGACAAACACATGCTCTAGATGATCAGAAATATGACCGAGACGCAGTAATCTCCCAAGTTTTCATTGATGCATTCAGCCTGGGCTCGGTCTGAGCCAAGGCCCTGGTCGGGCCAGACTGGCCTTTTGGGGAGGATCAAGGCCAGGCTCGATTGGGCCCACCTACTTTTGGGCTATCCAAGGGCCTCCAACTCGTGCCGGCTCACATGCCTATAATTTTTAACTCAACACGTGTCACTTTCTTAAACTTCATTATGTGACACTTCCTACAAAATCGGTGTTGACATCTTAAAAAAGTTGGGTGGGCCATTCAGATAAAACCTGTCGGTTTGAATCCGATCGGGCCAACCCTTCGGATAAGGCCTGCAGTCCGAGCCCAGACCAGGCGGCTGCTACTCTTATAGTACGTTGACATACCAAAATCACAAAATCGTACATGTTTATTTCATCATAACTTGGTAACTTTGAGTGTTGAAAAACAATTTATAACATGTTAATAGCTAAGGAAGGGGGATGGATAGTTAACCTGTTGTTGAACATGCATAGCTGCTTGGGTAGAATCGCCGGTAAGCATGGCAGTCTTAATTCCTAAAGATTTGATCTCCGTGATCGCCTCCTCTACGCCGGATCGACATTTATCGGACAGACTGAATTTTCCGAGTAGTTCTCCTTTGCAAAATACGTATCCGATACTCTTCCCTTCTGTTAAATGTTCTCTGCTAGGAACTGAAAACATGACCAATTGACATGTTACAATCAAATATCTTAAACTATATTAAAATAAAACTAAAAGCAAGAACCTTAAAGATATGAGGAGAGAAAGATTCAACCTGTCGGACATCCAGCTCTTATAGCAATTTTTCTACTCCCAACATAGAATTCTTTACCATCTATTTTTCCATACACTCCTTCTCCAGGAAAGTTTTCAAACTTCTCGACGTTTTCAGGTTTACAATCGATGGAATGCAAGCGTCCGTAGTCGATAAGAGCAGCTGCCAACGGATGGCTCGATTTGCTTTCGATGCTCGTAACCCTACCAAAAAAAAAAGTAAAATTAGTTCCAAATCTGATTAAATTGTTGATTTTTTCGACTTGTGATTGAATATAAAGAGAAAACAAAAAAAATGTGAAAAGAAATGAAATTTTCTAACCAATAAACAAACATGTTCACGTCAATATCACATTGAAGAACTTCACAATCCGTAACGACGAACTCTCCTCGTGTGATGGTTCCGGTTTTATCAAAGGCGATGACTTTGACTTTTGCCAGAGTCTCGAGAAAATCTCCACCCTTGATTAGGAGACCAGACTTAGCTGCCTTCGTGAGAGCACAAAATGTCGCGACAGGTGTCGAAAGAATAAGCGCACACGGACAAGCACTTACTAACACGACTAGTGCCAAATGAAACCAATGATTAGTGTTGTCGACTTGTAATGCGGCCGGAACTACTGCTAAACTAGCTGACACAACTATAACAGCTGCAAGAAAAAAACAGAGAAAGTTAGATTCAACTCCAAATATATCAGTTGTAGCTGTTAGATTATATACTCATTATTCGTATAAAAATCTGTGTTCTCAAAGCATTTTCCGGTATCGAAAACGTTACACGAATCTAACTAACCGGGCGTGTAAAATTTCGTGCATTTATCGATGAATTTCTGGGTGCTAGACTTGTTGTTCTGTGCCTCTTCTACAAGCTTCGCCATCTTAGCCACCACACAATCTTCAGCTAGAGCAGTGGTTTTAACACTAACATACCCTAGCAACAAAAAAACACAATCCTTGCTTAAAACAAATGGCATTTTTTGAAGGTATCATAACAAGTGTTGTGTAGATTACCATTTAGATTGATAGTTCCTGCCCAAACAGATGAATCTTTCTGTTTGGCAACTGGGAAAGACTCTCCGGTTAAATTTTTCTCGTCGACGTCACATTTTCCAGCAACTACGATGCCATCGATTGGTACGATTTCTCCGGCCTTAATGGCTATGATTGTGTTTAACTTCACTTCCCCCACGTCGACGAGCTCCCCAGTCTCGGCTATGACTGCATTCTGAGGAGCTATGTTCATCAATGAAGACATCACGGCCTTGGCCTGAGTACATTTCAGAATAATTATCGTTAGCTATTGATTAATATTCATATCTCCGACAATTATACTAAAACTTTATGAAATCAAATTACCATAAGATAATATTGAAATATAGAGAGAGAAAGTGGAGAGAGAAAGAGAGCTACCTTGTGGCTTGCCCTTGACTCAAGCCATTCAGCTATGGTGAAAAGGAAGACAATGGTTCCAGCTTCCAAATAGTCATTCATGGCGATCGTCCCAATCACTGCACAATCACGACCCAATCAAACTTTTCGGGTTTTATTAATGATATGTTTCAGTTGCAAAACTCTTTTGCATACTATTTCTTTTATGCAATATATCTTTTTTAGACCCACAATTTTTTCTCGTAGAAGTTTCCAAATAAATTTGTATATTCTTTCTTCTACTTTTCTTTTGCTATTCTAGCTTCCTTGTGACATCTTCTTAGGTAAAAATCGACGTAGGGTTAACATCCGTGACTTCTTTGTGTAACATCTAGATCTCTACCAATTAGTGCAAAATTGTCTGATTTGTTATTGAGTTTTCTCCCAAAAGTACTTGCACTAATTGTAGATGAAATATTTCTTATATAATACATCTCGAGACCACATCCAAACAATGCATAATCATCATCTTATTATTTGATTTTTTGGTCTTAGACAATCCATCACGAGAATGGACCATCACAATCATTGTCACTCGATAGGTTCAACGTTCTTGTTGACTACATTTTTGGTTGGGAATTGAAACCATTTGTAACATTTCGATCTTTACTAATTAATACAATATTGTCAGTTTTGAACTAATGTACATGTGAACTTTTTCCTAATTCTACCCTGAAAGGCATTTTACTAGTGGAAGATAAAATCATACTTATATATTACACCACGACACCACATTCAAGTAATATAAGATCGTGATATTATATTACAAGATTTTGATATCCAACAAGCGATTATAATAATAAGCCATCAAATTTCCTTTACTATTTCATTTATTATCCAATAAGGATGTGATAGGTTAGGTTTCACCCCTAATTGGAATCAACCTATCAGTTCATTTTTAAGTTTTTGAATCTGAGTTGATTGGATTTCGGAACTGAAGCAAAACCAAACTAATTTTTTTGGTTTTGCGTGGTTCCCTTGTGGTTCAGTTTCAATTTTAGATATTTTTTGTTAGATCTCGATTTTGCGTCGATTTTAGTTATAGAACTGATTTTGATCGGTTTGGTTTGTTTTTTTATTTATTTTTCTAATTTTAAATTTAAAATTAAGAAATATGTATAATTATTAACCATCATTTTCTGATTGGTTTTCGAAAAAAGAAACCAAAAACCGAACTGAGAACTTAAATTTTTCTAGGTTCAGTTCTAAAATTGATTTTTCAAAAAATCATAATCCAATTGCACTGGACCTAAAATCATCAGTTTGGTTTAGTTTACCCAATTCAATCAATTCTGCGCCTATAATGTAAGCAACGTAAAAAAAAAAAAAAAAAAAAAAAAGTACCTGCAATAACAATGAGAATGTTGATATCGAGCCGGAAATTACGAATGGAAGCAGTAGCTTTCAAGGCAATCGGGATGATCCCCAAGGCAACGGCACCAAGAGCAAGCCATTGGAGTGGATGGTAAACATACTTAAGAAGAGAAAGTGAAAGCAAGGAACCACTTGCAATTGCATAAGGACTTGGCCATTTCTTCTTGTAGTTTTCTTCTCCTTTTAATCTCACATTTGCTTCTAACCTTGCTTGGTTTAATGCTTTAGCTGTCACATTAATTAATTTAATTACACATCAATTGCAAAAAATAAATTGGTATTTAAGAAATTAAATAAATAAACTTTATCTAACTACATGTAACTCTACTCTTTTCAATTTTTGTCCTCGTTAAAAAACACTTTATAATTATTTATTCATCGCATTTATCATTGTTTGACATATAAATAAGTAGACAGTATAATAAAATAATAAATGTAACATTACTCGCGATTATAAAAAGTAATTATAAAAATGTTACGATAATTATGTAAAAGATTAGAGACACTATACCTGTTGAAATAATATTTTAAAATACAAAATTATTTATTCATGCAATACAGATGAATTATTAAAAACATCCTATTTATGACGTAATTAATCAAAAAAAGAATCAGTTAGCTTTCCTTATCGAAAAATAAATTAGAGAAATAGATGCAAGAGAGTGGATATCACTTTCTGATGTGTTTGCTCTTTTATACTAATATTCCTTAAATGTTTCTTTAAAAATTTAATTTCTTTTGTATCCTTTTCTTTTAAGGATGACCTTAAATAATTATTAAGTACATCTAATTTATTCTTTTCTTTTAATATATATATATATTATCAGTGTGTGTGTTAATTGACATTATAAGTCAAGAGCCAGAGACTAGCAATGGTTCATGTAAAGTGCTGGTTACAAATATTTCGTTACCGACAAATAGTATTCAATCTAAGACAATTTCACACAATAACGTGTCATTTTTTCACTAGCATATGTGATATATTACGTTAATTATTTGTAAGGTATCATAATTATTGTACTAACATAAGAACGGCACGTAGATGACATGTTCGAGTGTGAAAATAGAGTGCACGAGTGAATCGAAGTCTTGTTGTAGGAAGAGTTTGTTAAGTGTAAAAAAAACTATACCTTTTTTGGAAGAAATAAGTGGATTGCCAATTCATTAATCACTACCAGCAACAACAAACTCACTACCCCACTTATTGACTCATACATCATCCTTTTTTGGCCCGTACCCCCTCTTTTTCATAAAAAAAGAACATATGTTTTTGGGAAAATAAATACATATGTAACGGCCGAAAGTTGGATCGTGAAGTTTGCGTGTCTAATTATGTGAAGAAACCCCGCTGAAAACCTGAAGAACTTTTACAGTTTTCTGTGGGATTAGTGTCGTCATTTTTCTGGGCTGTGATTTTCTTCAGTTTTGAGTTGATTGTGAGGGTGGAGTTTTTGAGTTGTCTTTCTCTTTTTTTGTTTGTTCTTGAAAAAAAGGAGAAAATAATGCATGAAAAAAAACATTAACTGCAGCAATAAGAAGTTACCTATTTGAATCTGGGATATAACCATGGAATCATGAAGAACAATTACTGTTCTTGTTGGGACTATGACAGATATTTCTTTGATTCCATCCAGTGGCTTCAAAATGTTTTCTATCAGACCAACTTCTGACGAACAGCAAATTCCAAGCACATCAAAGTAGCTTTTCTGTAACTTGCTTCCTGTCTTCTTCTTTTCTTCCCCCATACCTGTGCAGAATTTAAAGAACCAGTCAGTGTTTCAGAGGAGGTAATGCAGATGATGTTAGTTTCAGCCGTTTGAAGACACCCAGAAGAAAAAAGTAGAGCAAAAAAAAATTATTTGGCCTCTTCATCAATACCCAGATCAAGAAAAACATTCACTCAAATCAGAAAACAATGGACAGGGAGAGATGAAACGGGAAAGACGAAGAACAAAGCTAAGGAGCTCGAGAAAAAAGATTTGAGAAGAAGATGAAAGTAAGCACCTGAAGCTGCAAGAATGGGGAAGAAGAGACAGAAGAGAGAGAAATGGCGAGTAGAGAGAGAAGAGAGGAATGGGGGGGTTTAAGAAGGAAAACATTTACTGTTCAACCATGGCCATAACAACAGCAGAAAAGCATATAAAAATGGCAGAAGCCAGAAAAAAAAACAATAGTGTTTCAAGTTTTGGAATAATTTGGGTTGTGGATGGATTAGACTCTGTCAAATAGTGGAGAATAGGTTAGAAAGAATAGAATTTGGAATCCACGTGTGAATCCATCTCATGCTAAAATGCTTACTTTGCACATGCTCTCTAAAGATAATTAAACAAAAAAAAGAACTCGAAAAAATGTGAGAAATACCTTTATTATATATTCTCGATATTTTCTTTTGAATTTAGATATCGTGACCGTCCAACCGTGAAAGCAAGAAGGTCTAAAATTATGTTTTATGTCAGGGTCTGACTCAGACTAGTAAAAATGTACAATCTCACGTCGTTTAATAAATTAAAATGTTCATAGTTTATAAATAAAGTTTTTTCTCCCTATCCAGCAATAATATATTTTGGACAAATTCCGTGAAAAAAGCCGTTGAGAGTTCATCACAAACTGAATAATATTGTAATAGGAGAATTAAAGACTTTACGTATACATGAGATGGTTGAAAACTGGTTTGAACAAAAAATGTTCGATAAATGCCCTAATTATATGTATTTTGTTTAAAGAATATATGTTGTTTGAAGAATGAAACTTGTGATTTACATCTATCGTGCATGCCCCTGTTCTTTCAAATCAAAGTTTTTTTTTTTTTTTTTGAAGTGTTTATAAATTTAATTGAACATATATTATTTAAATAATTTATGTGACATAATGTTTGTATCAAAGCCACTACCTCTCATTTTCCTAATCAGTCGCTTTAAGAATCATTCTTTAGAAGTGGGAAAACTTGTATACAAATGTGGCAGCTACACTTGCATAACATAATTGGACGTGTCATGAGTTTAGAACTCTTCGTGACTTAATTAATAATCCTAATTTCTATTAACTAAATTGTAAAAGTAAATATAACTAATTTTATCGACCGTAAAAAATTGAAGAATAATTTTTGTTACAATTTAAAATGTAATAATTAATTGTTAAAAATAAAATTGATGTAATAAAATAAAATAAAATAGTAGCAATATTAAAGGTGGAATGTCTTGATTTATTGAGGGTGTGTATTGGAGTTTTTAGGTTCAAATGGACGTGACAACCAAGTCAAAAAGTTTTAGAAAGAGAGTGAGATGGAGAAAAGAAAAAATAAAATAAAATATAAATGCATGATTACATGTTTAAGGAATGCATTTTAAAAAATAAAAAATAGAAAATTTAAATAAGTTCATAAAAAATTTAAAAAAAAATAATATTGTTTCTTCTAAAAATGTCAGAGTGATTTTAATCAATTATTTCGCACTCGATCCTTGCATGGTCTTTGGAGGATGATCTCCTCCCGATATTAATGGATTATTTTATCGAGCTATTAAGGTCCAATTACTGTATAATCATAGATATTTTTTTTATATTTAAGTGAAAAAAATAAAGTCAAATATGGATTGAAATTAAGACAATTATAAATTAATAATATTATATTTATTTTTTATTTTTATTTTTTGACGTGATATTTTTAAATTAATAAAATTAATGTAATGACAAATATAAGATAAATACAATATTACTTTGTGTATATATTTATATTAATATTAAAAAAGTTGACAGTTTTTGGGCAATGCAGCTTTAAAACTACTTTTTTTTGTAGGTTATGATTAAATAATACTACCCCTTTCTACCTAAACTTCGTTGTTCCTGCGCTATTAATGTGATTTTCTATTTCACAATTTGGGGATGAGTAGTGTAAATGATTAGTTAAACTTGAAATTAACAATAAGCTTTAAATAGAATAAATAACTGTTGTTGGAAGGCATTTGAAAAATGACTCATTTTGTGATCAAATGTCTCATTTTCTGCCCGTGTAATTGTTGTTTCAACTTACTTGACTATATTAATTCCCTTGATTTTTCACACATACTCAATATTATTCTCGATTTCAAAGACTAAAAGACAATCTAACTAGCATCTATGATGAGTTGAAATTGAGTCAATTAATATTATTACAGGAAAAATCGTCATTAGGATCAACGTATGCATGCGATGTGTTAACATCGATTCTGTTACATTCACATAATATGTCAGTATGATACTTGATAATAATGAGACCATATGGTACGCCGACATTCTTGAATTCACTCATCATAACATGAGTTGTGTGTGATAAGTCAATTCAAGTATGTCCATATACCATATTATTCATATTAAATAGTTTACTATAAAATTAGGAAGTTGGTGTTTGTTAGTGCTTTGGAATTGTTTATGCATCGAGTGAATGGTACATGAGTTAAAATCATGTGAAATAGTGAATTATGTCATCTGGACAATGGTTTATATTATTACGTGTCTACACATTTTTATACATGCGTAATTGAATTTCTACCTATAATGGAATGTGGTAAACATGATTTGATATTAGACACTAATTAAAAATATTTGAATCTTGTAAATAGCGTGAAATTAGACATTTAATAAAAATGTTTGAGTTTTGGTAAACCTTAATCTATGAGATGAGAGTGTGAATTGTCCGTAATATTTATAGTATACATTTTTATGTCATGAATTGAGAATGAAGTGCAAGAAATAAGTTGCACATGAAGTTAAAGATGTATAAGTGATGATGGTGTATAAGGATAGAGCATTGTTGCATTATGATTATCTAAATTATGTCTAATAATTCAACATATGCATTGTACACTTCTTACAGAAAGAGGTGTAACACATATTAGAAAAGTAATAACAAATATCTACAATCTTTTGATAACACATAAAAGGTAGAATGTATGTTTATAACTGTTGATTATGCTGAAAACTAATGTTACAGTTGTGACGACTGACGTGATATAAGTTTAATTTGGTTAATCATTAGATTATAAAGCTCACAATGTGAATTTTTTCAACTTTTCAACATTTGAGGATAGCAGCTCGAGAGATAAAGGTAAAGGAAAGTTCGGGTAAGTCAAGTTTGGGTCGATAAGCCAACGCAACATGGATGCAGAAGTGTTTTGGAATTTATCTTTTCCTTGTATTTTAATTTAGTATGACATGTGTTTGTAAACAAAACAAAACAAAATATTGTATATAATAAGACTTGTTTGATACTTGTGGGTTGAATTTCACATGTATTTTATGCAGCCAAGAATCTATATACTTAATAATTGAGGTTTCAATTAATTATTATTAATACGTATATTCTCCCACCTCAAAAATCCAAAATTCGATACCCAGTGGGAAAGAATACACATTCTTATCAATGAGATAACACGCCTAATCAAGTCCACATAAAATGATAACCTTAGCAATAGTGCATAAACTCTCGTCATGAACCAATATTACTTTTGTTGTACCTCACAACATAAGTAAATGCATTTGATATCATTTTATAAGTTGGATTACTCAACAATCCACTAACCATAAGACTTGCTTATTAATACCATAATCCTAATCTAAAGTAATATACTCATTATTTGCTCGTATAATGAAAGCTCATCCAATTTTCCATATGTAATAGTAACTAATTTGGCTAACTTAGGTTCAATACACCACAAACGATAACCTTTCTATCTTGATGATATCGAAGAAGCGTGCATTGTTTGCGACTTTTGATCAAGAGATAAGTCGACTTTTTTATATCATTTTTGGGTCATTTTTGTTGCTACATGTATTGTAGGCAGGCAAAGAAAGGAAAAGTAAGAGTGCTGTTGATGAAACCCTACGTTCATTTAATGGATCTTCTTTGTTTGAAGAGGTGAAAGTTGAGTCAGCTCTTCAATATCTCAATCAACTCAAAAATTCAGCCTTTTTGTGCCTGCCAATTGCCATGCTGAACCAATAATTCATCATTCACTTTTAGACTTTCAAGGTCTTGATTCTTTCACAAAGATTCATGGCTATTGATCCCTGATTATATATTTATCATGACAAAGAAGAAATGAAAGGTCGGATTACCTAATTTTCAGAGAGAAATCCGATCATTCATCCCAAGATATTGTTTGTGGCGAAAGTTATTAAAGTAACATACACAGTCGAATTTCACACAGGAATGGATCGATTACTCACGTAATGAAATCTGAAACAGATAGTACAATACAATAAGTACCTAATAATATTCGATCGTGGATGATATAAAGAACCAAATTCAAGATAAATAACCAAATATTCGCTAAAGAAACAATTAAAGTTCTAAATAATTAATAATCTCTCTCAAATTTTCATTGAAACAATCCGCTCGGGTGAGACCATAATCATGTATTTCAAAAATAAATAATATTTAACAGAAAAAAAAAAAAAAAACAAGAGTGAAATAACAATAAAGCAATAATTTAATACTAAAATAGTAAACAGATATCTTAAGTTCTTGTTTATGAGATCAAACATTATCTTGGCATTTGTCCCAAATCCCAAACATTGTTTATTCTACCTAGAAAGTTCATATTTGTTCCTCTGCCTGCAGACAAACAATGTACTTACCAAACATCTTTTCCCCATCATTTATGTACTTTATTTCCTTTACTTTTTCCAATTTTTTATACTCTTTTGAATACTCAAAGTGTAACCTTTTCGTCTTAGTTTATCATATCTTTGCCATAAGCTTATGCTTGATTCGTTTAATGTGAAACCAAGTGATTCCTACCAATCTTTAGCTCATATTCAAAGTCTACGCATGATTCAACACTTGTTTGTTTTACCAATGTTCGGGATATTATCATTCCATCCCGTAATTTTTCGATCAAAAGTATTGGACGACTTAACATAATATAGTGGAAGTTTAAAGTAGAGTGCACAGTAGAAGTATCTTTCAAAAAGCCACTTATTCATGCACTAAAACAAGAGGTCAAGTAATCTTACTACCACTTTCCCTTTGCCTCCCCTTTGTTTTCTTTTAGCCTTAGTGCTTTCCCTCCTTTTTGCTCCAAATTATGTAGAAAATTACACATTCATACGTTCATGACATGATGGTAGGCCACATATTAGTTTATGTTATCATTTTGCTTTCTCCTAACCTTTCCTTTTTTAAGGGTTATGTGAATGAGTTTTGGTTCTTACCTAATTGTATATATGGAGTGAAGGAGTTTATACAATATGATCAAATTTTTTTGACTTTCTTGTCAAAAATGTTTTGATTTTTCTCGTAATTTCTATTATTGTCACCCTAATTTTTTCTTTGAGTTAGCGGGATATAAATTGCTATGAATATTGTTTTTTTTTTTTGGTATTATGGAATTTGTCTCCTATTTTGCATGAGATATTATCTTAGAGAAGTGGCATCATTTTGAAAAGTTTGCATTCCGACTGAGTTCATACCTAAATTTTACGACCAAATATTGTCAAACAACCTTTGAAAATGCAATTCTTCGAGTAGAGAAGAACATACAAAGTCAAAAATGTCTTGCCAATAAAAGGGCTTTGAATCCTAGAGCTGTAAAGCCTCTCTAACAAACTAAATTTTCACATTCACAGCCATCTATCAAGGAACTAGGGTTGCCTTAGAGGAATTCTATTAATCTCACCGCCCATTACGATTCGACTCTCGGAGGAATTTCGATTGTCCAACCCAAACCTTGATTTACGGTTTCGGTTGAAGATGTAAAACCATAAGTTTAATTCAAAACTTAACATTATAATCCACACAACATGAATCGAATCTATATTATTGCCTACAACAATTAAATGATATTGTAATATAATTAAGTTAAAAAGAAACTATTGTTCGTAAAATACATGATTCACACCCATTATAAAAGTTACGTCGACTTAAAAGAGAAGAAATAAACAAGGGTCACCAAATAAAAACTAACATTGTGAGAGGAAATACAAGAACGACTCCAAAAAACACAATCTCACTGCCTCAGTCGACCCAAATCAATCTAACTACTTCGTAAATAATAATAGTCATTCGGTATGAGTTAACTTAACTTAGATGGAGATTTGTAGCGTTAACGAACATTTGGATAAACTAGTTTTATCATTACCATGAATAGATTTAGAATGAAACCATAACATTTTTAAAATAGGTTTCAAGAATGACTAGTAAGACTAATGTAAAAAACAATTGTTGCATAGCATAGTGTAGACGAGGATATAAACATTAATGTCACCATCATTTTCTATTATAGCCCAATTAAAAAGAGTGTCACTTAAAGACTACGGAAATTGATGTCACACGCACAAAAAAAGAAAATCAACCATCAAAGAGATTGGTCGAGACATAAGAAATTATTTTGATCAAGCTTTAGAATTTGACCTAATAAAATAGGTAAATGATTCTTTTAGTGATTTGGAACTGCCAATTAACTTTTTTTTGGTCTCGGGGCCTGCTAGCTTCTAACTTTCCTCTCCGCCTTTGATCTAGATACTTTTGATGTGACAAATTGACGGGATTCAACTACAATCGCAAGTCCCTAACCAAAAGCTTATGAGAAAAAAGAAGATGACGAAGATAATTGGAAGGAGATTCCAATTATGTAACATTTGTCTAGCATCCCAAATTGATCATAGTTAGGAAATTACAAAGTCAGCTCCCATTCATTTAATAAAAGAGGTATGTGAGAGCAAGGATCTTTTTGATAAAATTGTAAAAAAGAATGAGCATTAGAGGCCTATCAATTAGAAGAGAGAGAGAGAAGGGCAGCCATTGTCGGGGGAAAAGAAAGGAAGAACTGAAGTTTAACTATATATACACACAATAATCAAATGCTAATAATCGAAAAAAGAAAATAAATGTGAAAAAAGAGACATTAAGATTTATGTTAAAAACTCTTTCGAAGAAAAACTACGGACATATGAAATAAATTACTAATCAGAAATCAATGTACAATGAGTTTCACGACTCAAACATATATTTATATATTAAACTGGAATCATAATTCTAGTCAAAATAAGATTCCTATCGTGGATCGAACGGATCTGGCTCAATTAGAATTCGAATCTCACTCACACACATATAAAATACTATTTTATATATTTTCTTTATGATAAATAAAATTTTCAAGAAAAACTATTTTCATTTGCAAAACACCATGATTTACTCACTTATCACTTATAAAATTGGAAAAATCAATTATTTGTACAAATAATTTAAGAAAATTTGCCACTTCATTGATAAAATATGAGTAAATTGAAACATTGGT
This sequence comes from Begonia peltatifolia, assembly GCA_022433055.1. Taxonomy (NCBI): domain Eukaryota; kingdom Viridiplantae; phylum Streptophyta; class Magnoliopsida; order Cucurbitales; family Begoniaceae; genus Begonia; species Begonia peltatifolia. The sequence goes on from CM039529.1 coordinate 16,655,428, forward strand.
CATGCATATAATATTAAGGTTTTTGATTTGCTCAATTCAACTTACATTGTGGGTGGCTTTGTACATTCCCTTATACCAAATCTTACCTTAAAAAGTTCATATTTGTTCCACTGCCTGAAGACAAAAATATGTTCCAATCCAATGCCAAAGGTTCTCACCTTTAAACATTGCATCATCAACTATTATACATATATATATTTTTTAAAGCTTTGTTCTCCAATTTTAAACTCGAAACTTTAATGATTCCTTGAAAATTGATATAGTTATTTTCAAAAATAAAATCTAAATTACGAAATAATAAATAAATAAAGAGGAATTTTGAGGTCAAAATAGTAATACATGATTATTCCATTCATTTTGACACTCGTTATAAATGCACTCCCCTGTTTAATTCTATCACTTTCAAAGAGAAAGATCTCGATAAATCTAGAAGAAAATATGAGAAAATTCAAACAATGAGAAGAACAGATAATCTCGAGATCAGACGGTAAAATTTCTTATAAAGAGAGGGAGTTGATAAAATCTTATGCCAATTTCAACTGAAAAATCCGATTTTTATATCAATTTACAGGGAAGATGGTGGGGGTTGATTCTAGACACTATTTAGGTGGAAGCATATTTTAAACATCCACTGAAAATATTGTCATGGATGACACTAGTTGTTTGAGATTTTGTACTCAAATAATTGATGAAATCCCACCACAATTTGGTTAGTGCTTTACCTTTTAGGGTTCCAAATAATACCTGTTTTGGGTGGTGGAGCCCCAAATGATTCTTGTGATAATTATGTCATATTGGCCACTCTCTCCAACAAAGAATAATGTGGTTATTATTAGATTGTGTCGTAGTGCCGTTATTCTGGCTTTGCAACTATGCCAAGGGGTGAAACGATATGAAACAACAACTTGTAAGAGAAACAATTAGGGTTTTTAGGACAAATAATCTTATTTTTGCCCTTTTTTTGGAAGGGAAGTTGCCTAAATACATGTAAAGAGGGACAACTATACACATATAATGACTATAATTGAGAGTATAGTTAGCTTGAGAATGACTTGATTACTGCTGTTAGTGGGTCGGTTTGGTTTTTTTTGTCCAATTCTCACTTCTCGATTCATGGGCTTTCGACTTTTACTTTCTTTTTTTTTGGGCCTAAAATTTGAGTATAATGAGCATAGTTGAAATGGGTTGATAGTGGGTAGTTTGATTTATGTTCACAGGTGGATTGATTTAGTGAGAAGTAAGTTTGGTTTCGGTTTGAGTTAGTTCTTAAGTCATCGAATGGACAACCAAATCGAAAATGTTGTTTCAACGAAAAGAAAATCAAACCTTTTTTTTTCTACATCGAAAAATTGATTTAACCTAAACCAAACTCGTTAACTTTGGTTCATTTAGTCATTGTTGTTTCAATAAGTGCAACTGTCACAGTTCTACTTTCAAGAGGGTTAATAAGGCCGTGTGACATCAACTGTCGCAATTCCAATGGATCACTAGAGCGAGTTTTTTGTCTAGCGAGTAAGTAATGAGAGAGACAAGATTATCCAAAAACAACATTATTGAGTATTGTGAGCATAAAAAAAGAGTATGTAAAAAATTCGTTCATTAATTGACAATAAATTACCTAGGTGGATAGGGGGTCTGTCTTTTTCTCTCTCCAATAACTAAAACCCTAGACATTAATTGACTAATTAAGACGAAAATCACATAAGTTTGAGATCAATGAGTCTCAAGTATGATGATTTCTTGCTAATTACAAATTTTGTGAAAAATTAGTCATTGAAACAAATAGGTTAAGCAATTAATTTTAAAATGCGTCATATTAAGTTAAATAACATCAATCGATATATTTTACAGACCGAAGGCATGACGATGAACTTATGTAGGTCGGTGTGCACATTAGTTAACATTTATTAAATGAATAAAATTAAATTTAGTCTCTTAAGTTAGATCGTTTCAACCTTAATTCAACTTAAATTTAGTTAACTAGTTGGCGAAGTGATTAAGAAATGTCGAGCAAGTACGGGACATTGCTTGCTTCCATTGAGATTATAACACGACTTGCTGAAAATTATCTCTATTTTGTTCAAATTCATCTCCTTGTTCGGCTAAATTATTTTAGCTCTTCGCCAGATTACTCTGAATTTAAGAAAAATTTAAAGAATTTTGCGAAATTGGAAAATGTATGCACGTTTTCAACGATAAATTAGGATTTTGATTATCAAATTTAAAATAGTTTACAAAGACAATTGTCATTGAAAACAAATATAAACGAAAGATTAATTGTAAATGTTTATTAATTAATGTTAATACATGGCCTTGTCGATATTAAATGGCAACATGATGGCATTTTCGGAGGGAATGTTACCGAGGCATCTTTTTCCCATTTTGGTGGGGCCCGGTTCCTCTTTATCTTTACAACCGAACCCCTTTTGCTTTTAGAAATTCTTCCATTATACTTTTATTGCCTAATATACCCTTAAAATTCTATTGCAATGCCAACCGTGTACTTGTATGATGAACGGTGATGATTGCCCCCCAAATCAAACTTAATTATCTTCGGAATTAACGCTTAGTTTACCTTCTATTTCTACCGTATATTTTAATTTTATCTCTTGATTAATTAGTATAACTAACAACTTATTTTAATTATTTATAATTTATTTTATTTATCACATTAATTAATTAATAAGTAACATAAGATTATAAGATAAGATTAGCACAAAGAATTAAAAGATAATTTTCGCATTACTTGATTAAAAATTTAGGTAAATTAAATCACTTTCCCCGTGGTAGAGGTGGGCAAATCAAATTATAAAGAACCAAATTGATGGCTAAAGTTCTATTTGATGCATTTTAAGGCCGGTTCTCGATTTATGCAATTGTCACAATTCAATTCTCAATTTTTAAAAATGAAATTCAAGGAATCGAATAAAATTGCTTTGTCAAAATATTAACTTAAATAATCTAAACTCAACACAAAGACATCCAAAATTTAAACCTAAATTGCGATCGTGCTAAAACTTTATAACTAACTAAATCTCAGTCCAAATTATATATTTTAATTTCTAAAACGGAACATGAATTCAATCAAATTTTAGAGTTCGATTTCTTCCAACACTTGGTCAATCTCGTTTTCAATTTATTGAAATCAAGACTCATTAGTTTAGATCAGATCGACTCTAAAACCAAACTGAGTTGGACATGTTAAACTTACTAATTTGAATATCACTTACAATACAAATGTTTATTTATTCTAATTAATTGAAATTAGAAGAAAATTACAAAATTAAAAAAATTATCACTCAAAAAAACAATCGACGCATGCAGTTTACAGAATATTTTTAGAAAAATTACAATCTCAATCAACTACTATTATTAGTTATGAGTGTAAAAATTTTTATTTACAACTAAGGACTATCGGTTTTCTCGAAGAAAAAAAATGATTTTACATACGTGACACAATCATTTACGGTAACGTAGTAGTCATTTCTCAGAAAATATAATATAATAGACTAAAATAAGAAAAAAAAGATTAGAGATGCTTAGGGAGAGTTTTTGCAAAACTATTCTTTTAGAAAAGAATAATCTTACAAAAACTTTTGAAAAGGATAAAAATCAACCAATCAATAGGAAGTATAAAAATCCAAAACAATCACATGTTTTGAAATAATTATTGGACCAATGAGAATCAATTATCAGATTTATGTCATGGACCGTCATGCAGAGAATAAAAATTCAGAATCGATTGAGTGGTAGGATGGTAAATAAAAATGTCATGAAGGATAATTGTTAAGATACGTCGTACTCTCTTTTATTGTTCAGCTGTTTCTTTACTTTCCAACTCCGAAGACCATCCCGGTTTTTTGACCGTTGCATCTTCTTCTCCACTCTTTCTCTCTCTCTACAATACCCAGGTCTGGTTTCCTTCTCTGATCGACCTTCCATTTCTTGTTCTCTAATCTGTTCTTCATTTTGTGGTGGATATTTTGCTGGAGCTATTTTCTGTTTTCCATTTTCTCTGATTTGTTCTTGTCCTCCAGGCTCTGAAAATGAATCCTCTCTGCATGTTAGAAAATCATCAAATGAGTTTGAATTTATAGGTTCTTCGCAGCCTTTATTTTTTAGATTTTCTACACTGGGTTTTTCTTGTTTATCTCATTTTATCTTAGTTTCTGCCGACCATTGATTCGAACATTTTATAAATGTAAATATAGTGTTTGTTCTTGGTGTTTTTTTACAAAAAAAAAAAAAAAAAAAAGCTTTGAATGGTTTCCTTACCTTATATAGCCTTGTCGTTATTTCTCTTCTCTTGTTTCATTAACCCTCTACAGGTTTCGCATTTGACATCCTTTTCCTCTTAAACATTTAGTATTCTTTCAGGAGAGGCCCAGAAATTATTTGTTTTTAAATATTTGATTTGTCTGTAATCCATCCTGTTTGTTTCCTGAGAACTTCTTCAGTCAAAAGTTCGTTGCTTTTTGAGTTGTTTGATGAAGTTATTTATTAGAATATTGGATTTTTTTTTAATTATTTTTGTTTTGAACAAACAAGACAAAGTTTTAGCAGAATCTTGATTTCTTCCATTTGCTGTTCATACTTGGCTATTTAGTGTCCATGTTGAGACTTGAGAATAAAGAAAAGCACATCACCCTATTTTGAACTGTTTTGATTAAAAAAAAACTCACATATCTGTAATTACTGCTTCGAAATTCTATGAATGAGCAATTTTTTCAACTTTCTTTTCATTTTCTTTCCAGAGTTTCCTGAGAAAAATCTTACAATCTCTGAACTTTTCCATTTTTATGAATATTTTCAGTACCATATGAGTGTGGCAAGAAATACCAAAGGATTCCCTTGCAAGTTTGGATTTGATTTGAGCCTGAAATTCTCATAGTCTCGAAAAAAAGAGAGGCAGGAAAAGCCCAAATGGGATGTTCTACATCGAGATTGGATGATGAAGAAGCAGTTCAACTTTGTAAAGACAGGAAGAACTTCATTAAACAAGCTGTTGAGCAAAGAAGCCAATTTTCCTCAAGCCATATCGCATACATCCACTCTCTAAAATGTGTTTCTTCCTCTCTTCGTGCATTTGTCAATGCCTACGAGCCTAGTGAACATTTCCTCGATTCATTCATTACTCCGCCTTTTACACCAATCAAGAAAACTAATGCCGGGTTTTTGTCGAATTCGCCAAAATCCAATTTGAAGCTCAATTTCTTGAGATCAGAGGCTCCAATGGCGGTTTCGATGGAAGAGAGACTTCCATCGCCGGAAATGGCTAGAGTTGAAGCTTTTTCACCTGTTCATCAGTACGGAATTGATGGTTTTTTTGCAATGCAGTCGTCGCCTATGAATTCTTCGTCTTTTTACTCGTTTTCGCCTAATAATTTTCCGAATTTTCCTCCTCCCTCACCCCAGACATCTCAATGGGATTTCTTTTGGAACCCTTTTTCTTCACTGGACTACTATGGCTACCCCACCTCAAGCAGTCTCGATCAGACGGCAATGGAGGATGAGATTAGAGGATTAAGGAAGGTTAGAGAAGAGGAAGGAATTCCCGAGCTAGAAGAAGAAGAAGAAACAGAACAAGATGAAGAACCATTCATCGCAGGTAACAATGCAGAAGGAGTTACCAAAATCAATCCAAATTTCAAGAGAGAAGAAGTTATTATTGAAGATGTGGACGAAGAAGATGATGAAACAGAATCCGAAGAAGAAGCAAAAGACTTGCAATGTCATAAGGCTCAAAATGGAGGGAAAGTCGACACGAATTCGCCTAAAAAAGCTCTGAGTTGTACAGCAAGTAAGGAGGAATCACCGGGATTTACAGTCTATGTGAATCGAAAACCGACAAGTATGGGAGAAGTGATGAAGGAGCTCGAAACTCAGTTCACATTGATTTGCAACTCTGCAAGTGAGGTTTCGACGTTGTTAGAGGCAAGTCGGGCTACATGCTTATCAACTTCGAACGAACTAACAGGTTTGAGAAAATTTAAACGATTAGTTTGTCAATCTTTTCTTTTTGTTTCGTTTTTCAATTGTTTCGCAGAAATATGTTACACATGAAGGATTTTGAAATTTGTTTATGATTATAGAAAGAAACAATGACCCTTTCTATGGAACTTATAATTCATGGAAAATAGTAGATTTAGATGAGAAAAAAATTGAAAACTCATGACAAAGTACTCTGGGATATTAACATGAAGTACTAGGTTCTTCTTGCAGCCATGAAAATGCTGAACCCAGTTGCATTATTCCGATCCACTTCGTCCCGCTCGACATCATCGAGATTTTTGGGCAATTCATCAGCTTCTCGAGACGAAGGGTACGAAAGCAGCAGTGACTTCTCGGAAGAATCGTGCATGTTTTCGGGGAGTCACCAGTCGACGCTGGATAGATTATATGCTTGGGAGAAGAAACTTTATAACCAAGTGAAGGTATTTGTTTTAATTACATCCACCCTTTCTTCTATTTTTCGTTATTGAAGAAATGAAAGATTGTTTTTTCTTTTTCATTTTTAAAATAGGCCGGCGAAAAGGTTCGGATTGCATATGAGAAGAAGTGGAACCATTTGAAAGAGCAAGACGTGAAGGGAGATGATCCGTCTTCGGTGGAGAAGACGAGGGTGGCCATTCGAGATCTCTATACCCAGATAAAGGTTTCGATCCATTCGGTTGAAGCTATTTCAAAGAGGATTGAAACTTTAAGGGATCAAGAATTGCAGCCTCAGCTTCTAGAACTTATACATGGGTATGTCTCCATTTTCATCCATAAAATTCATTTAGTTTTACTAAATTTGGTATTACAGCTCGATTAAGAGTGTTTTTGACATAATGATTGTGCACTTTCGTTGATGGGCAGAATAATTATATTATTCTCACAAATCAATGAATGGCATTTAAGGGCCACGGCAGAGGGTAAATGTAATATTTTTTTTAGATAATAATAAATTTTGCGGAAAGAAATGAGGTTTACAAAACTTGTGTTAAAAAAAACTAAAATTATCGAAACAATTTTAAGATTTTCAAGAACTGTTTTTAAAAGCATTTCCTAAACACACATTTAATGTTATTTTTCATTGATAAGGCTGATTATTGTACTTCAACATGATAATATGTTCATGTAATGAAATTAAAGTAGGAGATTAATCTAAGAAGTTTTAAATGCATTGTTTTCTTTTGCAGATTAACAAGAATGTGGAAAGTGAAGGCAGAAAGCCATCAATCACAAAAACGAACATTAGACGAAGCGAAGCTCCTCCTTGCCGGCATACCTTCAAAACTGTCAGGAAAGAGGCATTTTTCAACCATGTCGTCCTCTGAACCGCACAAGCTACCCAGCTTGGCTGCAAATCTCGAGACCGAGCTAAGGAACTGGCAAGCCTGCTTCGATGCATGGATCACTTCTCAGCGATCCTACGTCCACGCAATATCAGGGTGGCTCCTCCGATGCGTTCGGTCCGACCCTGACACATCAAAATTACCATTCTCTCCCCGACAATCCTGCGGGGCCCTGCCAGTCTTCGGACTCTGCATCCAATGGTCGAGATTCCTCGATGCCATGCGGGACACTCCAGTACTAGACGGACTAGATTTTTTTGCAGCCGGGATGGGGTCTTTGTACGCACAACAACGAAGGGAAGACTATCGACGGGGCAGCGCAGGATCGAAAAGGGTCGGAATCGGAATGGTCGAAGAAAACGGGAGAAACATGGAAATTGTGGAGATCGGCCATGAGGAGGAGGCCGAGGAGGAGGAGATGAGTGAAGAAAAGAGAGCAGAAGTTGCAATAAGAGTGCTTTGTGCAGGAATGTCAGTTGCTATGACTTCACTGAGTGAGTTTTCTTTTGCTTCAGCTGAGGGGTATGATGAACTTGTAAAGCAGTGGGAAATCATGAGGCAGAATGACGATTCAAATGGGGGGTGAAATGTAATTTCACACATGGGTGTTTTGTTTGGTAGGTTAGTTAAATTAATGATGTTTTTAGTTAATTAGATTAGATTAGTAGAAAATACAGTTAGCCTTTTTTTTCCAGTGATTCAATAATTTAATTTAAATCTAAACTTACTAAGAACACATATAATTATGAAATTAATTGTTTAGTCAAACTAAATAATAATTTATTTAACTTACAGGCAAACCCGGTTTAAACAGATGGTCTAGACCAGGGCGTGGCTTCGCTGAGCTAAAAATTACAGGGTTGCAGATGAACATGATATCGATCGGACCACCCAAATTTGTGCGGGCCCAGGCATCATTCCGGTGATCAGTCAAACCCGACCAGAACCTTGTTTCATGGCTGGGGTGGAGTTAAAACACAAACTTTTAAAACTTTATGAAAATAAGCTTTAAGATTGAGTGTGAAAAATGAGAAGATATGCACATAAGAATTGGTCCATTGCAGGTCCATATGCAATATTCCAACTTGTCTCCATGAAAGTTTCATTTCAATTTTCTAAACACACTAACTTTGTGTAACACGAAAACAAGCAATTTTTTTCATCCAAGAATAAAATAATAAATATTTATTAATCTATGTAGCTGTACATTAAATAGTCTCGTAAGACCATTTGGGAAAAAATTTTCAAAAATCCCCTCTGCATGACTCGCCTCGATAACTTTCGAGGAAACGAGATAGACAGAGTAGGACGGTAACAAACCATTTCAAAATTTTGTAAAGGCCTCTAAAAATAACAATCATATTGACGAAATGACTACGAATATCAAACACAATGACATCGAATATCAAACACGATGAAATCAAAAGAGTGCCTTTCGTTTTCGAGCCGTGCATTTGGAGTTAGGAGGGACGACATTTTCTCTTCTTTTTTCTTGATCACCCAATCTCTACCCTTCACTTTCTTCGATACATTTTGTTTTTTCCTTGGTCTGTGCCTTTCTGCAACGAATACCTAACACCAAGTCGAAAACACTGGAATTTAACTATAAAAGAATAGGGTATCTCTTCTAAGATAAGCATTTAATACGATGCCAATATATGTATGTTTCATTTCATATTATGTTCCAAAAACTGGAAAAAAAATCAGCAGCAGATATCAGAAAACTGACCATCTGATTTTCATCATCCCCACTGTCCTCATCCGAGCAACTCTCACCATCTCCATCCTTTCCAAGGCGGACAGATGCGCTTAAAGAGAGAGGACCACAAGTGAGAACAAGGCATTCTTTTATTTTCTTTGCGCTGTTTGTCAAGATGCGAAGCAGAAAAATACAAATCTTAATACAAAATACAGATAATCTCACGACTGCAAATTTAAACAAAATAAATCATCAAATACTTCCAACGCTGTCCTATCATGCGAAATTTGTTAATAGCTCTTAATAAATGTGTTTTCCTCATTTAAATTTATTAAATACCATCAGTCCATTCAGAGAAAGTTTGAATTAAAACACTGACAACTTCTAAGGTAACCGAACGATTGACCTGCCATGGGATCGGCATTTTAATTCACCAATAGAGACAATAAAATAAAAGGTGTGTAACTCAGCGTTGTCCATCGGCCCCGGGCTCATGATGCCCTTTCGGGGCTTCGGAACTGGCCCAGACCTATGGTTTCGCAGGATGGAAGGTCAAGCCTTGTGGGCCGGCTTTTTTAAGTCTTTCTCACATTATAAAGAGCACAGCATCCTGCAAGCTGGCCTGACCTCAGACCACCCAAATTTGGCCCGGACCTTGGTCCGCCCCAAGGCTGGTCGAGCCAAACTTCGAGCTTGTTTCAGCAGGTCAGCCCAGCCCCATCAGCTGATGAAGCTTATGCTTAACTATCTAAGATACAGAAACAAATACTCCCTCACAAAGTTGACTAAAGTTTTGTGTTAGCAGGAAATTGCAGAAGCAATAGAAATTTGAGTGTAGATGTAAAAGAAATTTAAATGAAATCGGAGCACGAACCTATGAGGATAATCAACCACCACGCCACCAGAAAATCCAGCACGCATAGCAAAACTCAATATCAACTCACTTCAGGATAAACTTGCAATAATGCTCTTGCTCCCCTTGCTAAGCACCTATAACGATCCAAAGAAAGCCCTGAAAAAGATATTATTCTAAAAAAGTTAAAACAGTGACAATTCACGAGCACTTCAACACTCAATCTGTTTAAGTATACTTCACACTATACTTTATATGAAAAATGAAATATAAAAAAAATATCCAAACCTACTTCAATCTCGAACGCGGATCATGAGAGGGACTTGTCAGCATTACACAACCACTGAAAACAATAACAAAGATGAAGTAAATAATCCAAATGCAGGCCATTGATACCATGAAATTTTATAATAATCCCTACTTGTAGTGTGTTCCATCTTCCCTAAGCAAAATCAATCGTCCAAAAAAGAAAAACATATGCATGGGTAATATAGATCCTTCATGTTGAAAATGCAACTAGTGATAAAATTTAATTATTTTATTAGAATTGGATATTTCAGAAAGATAGAAAACAACAAGCTGTGCAAGATATTGATTCTATAACATGTATATATGATATTTGTCTCAATACCCAGAAGTTCCAAGAAAATTGAGAACCTGAACAGCTGAAATACTGAAAGCCCCGTCAATAACTCCTAAAGAAGTCCCAAGCCCTGCAAAGGAATTCAAACATATAGTGATGTTTTGATTATAAAATAACATTAGGAAGTAAAGAAAATACGTGATACGACTCGGTTCCTCCTAATGATAATAAGATAGTAGCAATAATAAATATTGCTACGAATTTTAGAGCATAACTCGTTCCAAAGCCAGTAGTAAGAAATTAAAAATGAAAGGAAAAATTGATTATTTTTGCGTACTCCCTGAAAGATATTACAAAGGTATTTATTTAAATCTTAATTTAGATTTCTCTTCTAAATAGGAAATTATCATAACAGAAATAGAAAACTACTATAACAGAAATTAAAAAACTACCATAACTTATTAAATTAATCAATAATAATCCCTTCATTATATCTAATTGTAATTCTTGAGAGGTATATCTTATTTTCTGCCCAATAAGCAACCTTGTCCTCAATGTTGAAATCTGAAAATTGTTATCGAGACATGTCATATGATTCCCACATTGCTTCATAATCCGATAACCCTTTCTAAATCACAAGCACTTCCTGACGTCCTATACCATTTTGTCAAACCCCTAACGCCTCAGGAGTGAGTAATACAACTATGTCTTCAAACAGAGCCGGTGGTAGAGTAGATGAAACGTCCTCATCCCCGACCGCCTTCCTCAATTGCGACACGTGGAACACCGGATGAATTACCGAAGTTGATGGTAATTGTAATTTGTAAGCCACGGCGCCTATCTGCTCCAAAACCTTGAATGTTCTAAAATATTTAGGTGCTAATTTTACATTTCCACGTCGTGCGACACTCCGCTACTCAATCGCCCACCTCAAATTGAACATTGCGACGATGACTGTCTGTTTGCTGCTTCATTAATTGTTGTGCTCGTTCCAAGTGTCGCTTAAGATTCTTCAAACAATCATCACGTTCTTTGAGATACCGGCGTCTCCTGATGTCCGTAATGGACCAAATGTGGTGGATTGCGACCATAAAGAATTCTAAAGGGGGTGTCCCCCTAAAGCTGAATGATACGAGGTGTTATGATAATATTCAGCCCAAGCTAGCCATGTCACCCTTTTTGTTGGGGTTTCGGACGCAAAACAACGAAGATAGGACTCAAGGCTTCGATTGACAACCTTGGTTTGACCGTCGATCTGTGGGTGAAACGTCGTACTGCGTTTGAGTACAGTGACTTGCATACGAAACAACTCCTTCCAAAAATAACTTAAGAAGGCTTTGTCACAGTCGGAGACAATAGATTCTGGTATTCCATGTAGCTTGACCACCTCATTGATAAACACCCGTGCTGCAGAAATTGCAGCAAATGGATATCGAAGCGGAATGAAATGACTATATTTACTTAAACGATCCACAACTACAAAAATCACCGTGTATCCCTCTGACTTGGGCAACCCCTCAATAAAATCGATAGATACGTCCGCCCACACGCGCTCTAGTAACTCTAGTGGCTGTAACAACCTTCCTAAGGCTATGGCCATGTACTTATGACGTTGGCACACATCACACTTGGCCACCCAGTTCTCGACATCTCTCCTCATCCCTACCCCCAGTACAATTCTCGTGCAATTCGTCGATAGGTCTTTTGAACACCCGCGTGCCCCTTATTACACTGTTATGAAAATCCCGGAGCAATTTAGGAATGTAATTAGACGGGCGAGACAATACCATCGCGAAGGAGCCTTGTCCAATTAGGTGAGACCGTAGTAAAGAGGATCGAGAGGAGCGGCGCTTCTTCTCGACACGATAATGCATCCGCGAGACAGTTGCCTGCCCCCAGAACGAAACTGTATCTCAAACGTGTAGCCGAGAAGCTTGGATAACCATTTTTGATACGTGTCGGCGACTAAACGTTGCTCAAGTAAAAATTTTAAACTTCGCTGATCCGTTCGCACCAAGAATTTGCGTCCCAACAAATATAGCCTCCACTTCTGGATGGCAAGAACAATCACCATTAATTCACGCTCGTAAACTGACATTAGTCGAGCTCGGGCTGTAAGGGTCTGACTGTAGTAGGCAATTGGCTGCTGATTATGCATTAATACTGCTCCAATTCCATACTCCGAAACATCTGTCTCGATCACAAATTGTTGTTGAAAATTTGGTAAGGCCAACACCGGCACCGTAGTCATTGCCGTTTTCAATTGCTTGAATGCTTGTTGAGCCTCTAAGCCCCACTTGAAATTGTCCTTTAATTGATCCATTAACGGCCTCGCGATGGAGCTATATCCTTGGACAAAACGTCGATAATATCCTGTAAGCCCCAAAAATCCTCGTAAAACCTTTACGTCCACGGCACTGGCCACTCCACCATAGTCTTTATCTTGGAATTGCCAGCCGCCACACCATCCGTCGATACAATGTGCCCTAAATATTAGACCTGTTGTTGTGCAAACGAACATTTTTTGCGGTTTGTGAACAACTGAAGTTCTCGCAATTTCCCAATATCACCCACAAATGTGTTAGGTGATCCTCCCACGAACGATTGTATATAAGAATGTCATTGAAGAAAACCAAGATAAATTGTCGCAGATATGGTTTAAACACCTTATTCATCAACGACTGAAAGGTGGCGAGTGCATTTGTGAGGCCGAATAACATTACCAGAAACTCATAATGATCTTCATGTGTTCGAAAAGACGTCTTCGGTATATCTTCGGGCTGCATTCGGATTTGGTGATAACCCGATTTCAAATCAATCTTAGTGAACGTTGTAGCCTCATGTAGCTCATCTAATAATTCATCTATTACCGAAATCGAAAACTTATTTGGTACGGATTCCGTATTTAAGGCTCGATCATCAATACAAAACCGCCAGCTCCCATCGTTTTTCTTCACAAGCAAAATGAAGCTCGAGAAAGGACTCATACTCGATCGAATCACACCTGCCACTAACATCTCCCGTATTAGTCGATCAATTTCATATTTTTGGATTTGTGGATAACGATATGGCCTAATACTAATTGGGGACACTCCTTCCTTCAAAACGATGGCGTGCACATGGTCTCAAAGAGGTGGCAAACCTGGGGGCATATTGAAGACATCGCCAAATTCTTCCAACAGAGCTGTCAAGTACAGTGGTTCTTCTGATCCCACAGCTAGCCTGTCCGAGCTATCCCACTGTCGTAGCTGAACCCATACTACTGCTACCAGTTTCATCATCATTTTCCGTATCGCTTTTAATGAAACCAACAAACGACACAGGCCGGGGTCTCCCTCAACGTAATTGACCTCCCATCGTCAACAAAACGCATCGTTAACAGCTTCCAATTCACCATCATAGTTCCCAAAGTGCGAAGCCATGCCATACCAAGAATCAAATCCGTACTTCTAAGTGGTAAAGGCAAGAAATCAGCGCGCACCTACATTACGTGTAAATTTAACGCTACACTGCGACAAATTCTGTTTCCTTGCTCTTTTGCCCCATTCTCCAATGTCACACCGTACGCTCCATCGTTATCTACTAGGAGTCCTAATCTGTCCAATTCTCATGTCCAGATAAAATTATGTGTTGCTTTGCTATCAATCAGTATTACAACTTCTTGATCTCCCAATAGACCCCCCACTTTCATGGTGTTACTTGGCGTGAATCCAACCACCGAAATCAAAGTGACTTCAACTGAATCAAGGTGGAGATGTACTTCATCATCGTCTGTCGCTTCTGAATCCTGGAGTGGTTCCTCCCCTTCGCTTACCAAAAGTACTTGCAACGTCGGGTCTTTGCATTTACGCCTTGGAACAATCACTCATCACACCTAAAACATAATTGGGCGTTTGTTTTGATAATCGGATTAGATAAGTCGTTTCAGTCCTGTAATTGGTCGTGTTACTTGTTGTCGTCGGCCGCTGGTCTCATTTTGACCCCCCTGTGGTTGAATTGAAGAGAAAACACGGCTTGTGGATGAATTTTGAGATCCCAGACCTCAAAGTCCTAGTCCTGCACGTTCGACCTGCTTTTGGTCTTCCACCAATTACACCATAGACATAGCATTCGCGAGGCCTCGCAGATTCAGTGTACGCACCGCAGCCTTGAGATAAGGTTTTAATCCTTTTAGAAAATTTGCGGTCAAATCCGTGTCCGAGTACCCTTGCATTTGACTAGATAGTAGCTCAAAACGATCACGGTATTCTATCACCATTCATGTTTGGGTGATGCCAAAAAACTGCTCACTCGGGCTGGCATATTGAATCGGACGAAAACATTCTAATAAGCATTCTTTGAATTCACCCAATGATCATAATGGATTGCGTTGTTTGCACCAGCGAAACCAAGCTAGTGCTCTTCCTTCGAGACAGATCCTGGCTGCTACAAGTTGCTCAGGCTCGGTTAATTCGGTGATCGTGAAATAACGTTCCGCCCTATATACCCAATCATGTGCATCATTGCCCTTAAATACAGGCATTTTCAATTTACGAATGCGACTCTCTACCCCGGTCGCGGCCCTGCCACCTCCCATCAATTGAGAACCGCAACCCACATCCCGGTCCATCATCTCCTGCCAATAATTCTCTTGCTCTCCGTACCCCATGTGGCATTAATCTCTTGAATTTGATCGTTAGTTATGGTGTCGCCTCATTCCCTGGTAGGTGTTCATTCTTTACCATTGATCCCGAAGTGCCTGGACCTTGGCGTTGCCCTGACGAGCCCGTCGACTGCTATTGTCGACCCTAGGCGTCTCAGCCATGGCTGGGCTAAAGGCTGTCCTTGCTGTCCGACCCTGGGCCAAGCTGTTGGAGTTGTGTTCCAAGGAATTGGAGCACCAAAACTTCCTCTCATGCGAGCCACTTCCCCTGCTAGATTAATCACATACGGCTCTGACCACATAGGCTTCCACAACATGCCTGAATATGGTGAAATAGATCCATGCGATCCCAAAACTTGCGAAAAAATCCCTTGAATTGCATGTTGCACTCCTGAAGCTGTCGTGGCAACTGTTGTTATGGCTCCCGATGTGGACGAAGTCGCCACTGATGTCGGTGGCGTTGGCACTTTCGCAGCAGGACTGTCATGCTTCTTTGTAATTGAACGCAACAGTTGTTCCATAGAAGCAAACTTCTCATCCATTCGGCTCTCAAGACCCGTGAATGACACCTTCATTGCAGAAAAATCTGTACCTAAATTCCCGAATTGTTCTTCAAGAGCTTCGGTTTTCTTCCCTTGAGCCATAGACTCCAGAATCTTGCTCTGATACCAAATTGATACGACCTGATTTCTCATAATGATGATAAGATAGTAATAATAATAAATATTACTACGAATTCTAGAGCGTAACTCGCTCCAAAGCTATTACTAAAAAATTAAGAATGAAAAGAAAACTTGATTATTCTCTGCGTACCCCTTCCGAAAGAGATTACAAAAGTATTTATTTAAATCCTAATCTAGACTTTCCTTCTAAATAGGAAACTACCATAACAGAAATAAGAAACTAACATAACAGAAATTAAGAAACTACCATAACCTATTAAATTAATAAATAATAATCCTCTCATTATATTTAATTGTAATTCTTTTTTCGCTACTTCACACAAGTCTTGAGCGGCATATCGATATGTTGATTGCATGCATTTTTCTTTATTTCTTTGTTTTTTTCTTATTTCTTCACTAAGTTGTTTATACAACAAAAATTGTTAAGCAAATAAAATGACATCAAAAGTATCATGAATAAGAAAAAAATTTGGAGATGAAAATTGTGAAAGCTTTAGCTCAAACAAGAGTTATGTCAACAAACAAGGTTAACTAATAAACAAAGCTTTTTAAATAGTAGAGCATAAACAATGGCTTGAATCAGTAAAAGCTTTTGAAAGAGCGGTCATATTAAAAATGAGATTCAAAATCAGTCCTTCATTTTCTTCATCTCTTTTTATACTTTGACATGGGTCACAGCATTAAATGTTTGTAGCACAAAATCATATGATATGAGATGACTAGTAAATGATCTGTTTAAGGAAAAAATTGTAACTATTTTGACAAAGAAAAAAAACTACAGCTACACTGACACGAATACCCGACCCATGTCACCGAGCAGGAGATCACCCTCAACTTCCCGCTCAATTGCAACATTTGAATTGTTATACGACAAAAAAGACCGTTAAAAAGGCCAGAAAAGAATATTAAATAAACAGCCTGGAATTCCAAAAAAGTTTCAGCTGATTAATTTAATTTCACATACTTAGCATTGACTGTGAAATATCTAATCCAATCCATTGGTGCCCATTCTCAGTTGATGTCTCCCCACTAAGTCCTGATCCACAACCTTCAAGACCACAACATCCAAAATTTTAATCGGGCATGTAATTTTAGAGTTGTAGAAAAGTCTTAAGCCCAACACAAGACGAAAGTATAACATCCAAAAACACGATCTGAGAGAAACCGAATGAAAGTTTACCAGAAAGGGTTAACCTTAGCATCCAATTAATGCTATGCAGAGTGCATAAGTAGAATATCAAATGTAGGACTGTCCGATTATTCCTTTTGAACTAATACTATATAAGAACTTTAGAAAACACAAATCATGTAGACCGAGAGATAATTACCAACGTCAAGAAGCAACATGGGGATATCATCGTCAGGCAGAGCAAGAAGCTCCAAGGCTCTCTCTGACAACTTCGGTTAGTACATCATCAGTAAGAACAATGTCATTAAAACTCAACAAATCTTTCACTAAAAAATCCACCTTTCTTATATAGTAACCGTTGCCATGTCCAATAAATAAATGAGATTCATAACCTCGACTATGATTAAACAATAGAAGAAAACTACAAATTCCAAACCTAGAAACAATCACATCAACTTCTAATATGAGCTAAGATCAAAACCAATAGTGATATTAGACAAACAGATGAATCATTTTTCTTAGATTTTGTTTTTTATACTCATTCACAGCCACCAAACAAAGATGATTAAGTATAATGACATGGAACTAAAATAACAAACCTGAATTTCAATGATTCGAGAAGACAATGTGTATTTCCGGGCCTCATCATCATCATAGAAAATCTCTGGCGGGGCTTGCAACTCAGGCCTAGACCCAATTCTTCAGAGTAAAATGGGAAGAAATCACGGGAACTTTGAAGAAAAGTGGGAGAATGGAAAATCTGCTAAATGAAAAAACAAAAAAAGAGCAAGGCGCTAAAGCCGAACAAAAAATAATGATGCGGACTTTGATTGAACATATCAATCTATCTTCAAGACACAAACATTGAACACCAGATTTTTTTTTTTTATTGTTTGAAAATATGCCCCCTTGAAGATCACATTCTAATTCCAGCACTTAATTTTAAATCTTACAAAACTCACACCCTGGACATCAAATATACCTTTGTCTGGTTACATTTTTCTCCCATACTAGGGTTTGAGCATTTGGGTCATTGTCCTGAACATATCCTTTCACTGCGGAATATACCTTTCTATCACAATTAAACTCATTAACATGCCATGTCCGCGCTAAGGTTGCTCTACACTTAGCCTTGTTCTAGCCGTGTAAAAGCTTTTTGTAAATAAAAATGCCAGTTTAAAAACGAGAAAAGTAAATCCCAATTTGAAAGGAATAAGGAATCAGTCGAGTTAATAATGTCCAACCAATATCACTAGAGATGGGCAACCAATCTGGCCCAACAATTTAAATTAAAATTAAAATTAAATAAAAATCAAAACAAGTGAACCCGGTTTGGCTAAGTTTGGCCTCAGTTTGGGCAAACGGTCTGCAAAATAAGCCTGGAAAAATAATTTTCACACCAGGCTCAGTTGGGATGAGCCCAACCCTATCCTGGTTAGTGGTTTCATGCATTGCCCGCTTTATCCGACGAATCTTTGCTGGTCTTCAAGCACACTCCGACAAGATCTGCTATGGTCGGGCAAAATCCGTTAAAGGTCTGTCGGCTCGATGGTCCGCAGCCTATGAACTCGACCTTGGACCACCCTTTGAGAGATGGATCTGGCCAGGTCCGAACTTGGTCCCTCCAACCCACTGCAACCCCAACTTACTTTCAATTTACACAAGTACAAGAATGAGACATGACTCCACCATTCAATTCCAACAATTCCCATATTTTAAATATTTATTTCAAACTTTCAGTAAAATGACAAGCTAATTATTCTCCTTTTTGAATAACCATTGCAAAACAAATTAGATTGTAAACTCACAATATCTTAATACTAATAATTTGAAGACAAGTAAAAGTTAATAGTATAAGGCTCTTAGGAATCATTTTCTTCTGAATTTGAATTCATTTCATACGTTTTAAAGCCCATATCTATCTGTAGCATAAAAATATGAACAATACCTGGTTTATATTCATTTTTATCCAGAAACATGACTGCTAATAAAGCCAACAGCATCTGCATATGATTAAGCAAAACCTCACGTGTGTAACAAAATGACAAAACAGATTCGATTCTTCAAACAGATGTTTCATAAAATCTCATGGCACTGAATACTCAGGTTCCTCAAACAATGAGAAAAAACAATTAAATAGTGAAATGCGAATGTTCACAACGCGAGAAAACTATTTTTCTAATATACTTAACTCTCTTAATCAAAAAGTGAGAGACCCAAGTCATCGTCACTCTCTTCCTCCTTCTCTTCCTTCTTTTCTGGCTTTGCTTCTTCAGCAGCTGGTGCACCACCTCCAGATGAAGCTGCCGCAGCTGCTCCACCACCACCACTGATGAAGCCACCGCCCCCGCCACCGCCAACAATCACCTATGCCGCAAAACTTTTAGTCAGATCTTACACTCAACAAGCCATAGTAGTTATTCAATCACCATTCATCCCAAAAGTTCAAGCCATAAAGTTGATGACATTTCATCAATTAAATTTTTTTATTTTATTTTATCAGTTCAATTGAATGTTTATGGTGCTTATACTTAGACAATTAGACATGCTAAATTTCAAATTGGGAAAAATAATAAGTATTGACTTCTACTCAAGATTTTCTGTTCTAGTACATGTTAAATAAGTGCTATAGCTAAAAGCTTAACCTATTAATTTTATAAGTTAATTTAATCAATTAAATGTTAGTTAACACAGTACATAGTAGAACTGAGACAAGTTAAAAAGACATTAGAGAGTTTTCCTTCATTGTTCAATGAAATTGTAGATATTGCGTTACCTAATTTAACATCTACTGAACAAAAAATATAAATTTCAAAATAATTAAATGCAAGTTAGCAAAAGCTGTATGAGCCCATAACCAGTTCTTGGGTTAAACATCAAAATCTACAATTAGTGAAAAAACGAATGATGATACAATCTTCTATTATAAAGCTTCAACACATGACAGAAGTGGAGAGCAACCAGATTAGAAAAACTACAGCTAGGGATCAGCCCACAAGCAAATTCATCAGTGTAAAGACAATCGAGCAGTGCCTCACATATGATTTTCTAATATTAAATCAATCCAATATTACTCAAGAAAAAAAAGTACTTATTACCCCATTAGGGCACTAAGACATACACCAAACAGGCATTGAGTTTAAAAAGTCAAAACCAAGAAATACCGGAGAAATCAGCGACAAGAAGAAATACCCTGAAATTAATGGTATCAGTTAAATTAAAGAGTATAAGTTTCTCACAATTTAGCTAACTCCTCCAAAATAATTAATTTGCATCTAAATGAGAAAAGATGTTAATTAAGGAGATAATTAAATTGAAGAATAGGAACCTCAAGAGGAGAGTCTGCTCAGAAGTACAACAGTCTAAACGACTGTGAGTCTAGATAGCTATGAATGAATATTTGTTGGCAATGCATGGTAAAATTATTACTTCATGCAATTGAGCATTCACAAATTCATCTATTTGTGGCAGGTTGCTTGGATGTGCTTCATCTGGTACTATCTGGTACTAAGTAGCATAAGATTGCACTCGTAAAGAGTAATGTCAAACTTAATGAGCATTTGGTATTATTGTTTGTTAACATATTCTTCTAACATATAAAGATCTTGATCACAAAGGTTAGGTGAAGATGACAAAGCATGAGGCATATCTTAGTTAGCAACCTAGTGGTGTAAAATTTGGATCAGCCCAAGTGTTTTGAAGCTATATTTAGTAGCTTTGAGAATATGAAGTTGCAATTTTGATGGTTTTCCAAAATGGATAAGAGTTGTATTTTGAAACATATATAAACCTTTTTGTGAATGTTATACAAAGAAATAGATAGAAAGGTTTTGATAATATTGTTTGTTATCAGAGGATTGGTGAAGGAGACTGGAGTTTGTCTAATGCGACCCTCCTCCGACTTTGGGAATCCGTGACAAAGGTTTCACTTTGCTCCGTAAAGGGGGTTCGAGACAGGGCGTGGCACAAAAAGTTTTAGAAAAACGCTAATCGCCAGACCTTGATCCATAAAGTTTAGACAATCGATAAAATATGTAACAAAGGGGTACAAGACGAGTAACGATCTCTAGTATACAACAAATATATTCGAGAAACAGATATTGAAAAATGACAACCACACAATTCAAGCCCCTTCACTTGAGTAATATTGAAGAAACCATAAACAGTTTCAAAAAAATGTTACACTACAACTCGAGCTATACGGTATTAAACGACCAAACACATGAGAGAGAGAGAGAGAGAGAGAGAGAGAGAGAGAGAGAGAAATGAAATGGAAACCTGGAAAACTGCGGAAGAAGGGGTAATAAGAGAAAAGGAAGACTGAACACCGCCGGAGGAATCGACGGAAACGGCGGACTGAACGAGCTTCCTCTGAAGCTCATAAGTAGAGGGTGCAGAGGCCTCGAGGTCACCGGAATACTGCTTGGCAGTCCAGTGGCCACCTGAGCTACGGCAAACGAAGGTGAAAACTCCCATGATCGCGTTCTCTTCAAGCTCAGAACCCTTAATCTACTGTGAAAAACGATTGCAGAGAGAGAAGAGCGAGAATGAGAGACGGCCTTTCGGGAAGTTTGTTTATGATATATGTATGCATCTCAATGGAAACCCTAGCTGCAAAAGGTTTTCTCCTTTGTAATTACGATATTAGCCCTTGTATACGTTCCAAAGAATTTTATTATTTTAAAATATTTACTTGTGAAATAATAATTTATTAATTATTTTGGAATCAAATCGAATAAAAATGAACTTTTTGGTTCTATTGCCTATCACTTTTCCTAATTTCAATTGATGAAACTTAACTAAACAAATATTTTTTTTTTAAATTTTTATAATTATAAAAAATAAAATTAAACCGATCAAAAGGAGAACCTAACTAAACCTAGACCAACTTAACCAAAGTGGATGATTTGGTTTTCAAATAGGATGGACTCAAAACCGGACCGGATCAGTTTCCGCCTGCATGGTAATGGTCATCTCAATATATTTTGATTATCTGTACTCCCCCGATTTTCCACACACACATCGCAACAAGTTCAAAAACGATGGTGAGATCCAATGTGTGCTTGAATATCGAGGTAAATATAATAAATTAAAATGCAAATTTTGAAGCAACGACAAATATATCAAGACATAAATCGATTTGCTATCAACTCAAAATACAGCAGCTATTAGTTATGCTTCAAAAAATAACTTAATATATCAATCATCATCAGCCACCGTTGAATTCTAGATATAAATTGTATTTCCCCTCCTTTTTCTTTTCTTAAACAATTCCTCTTGGTTTTAGTTTTATTTATATTTAACATGAAAATAATATTTCGTTTCTTCTTTTATTCTACTACATATTTGCTATGAAACCCAAATACATTATTTTGAATTTCATTTACAAAATAAAATAAAATAAAAACTATAAATACTTTAATAGAAAATTTTTAAAGCACTCAAGTCGTCAAGATATTTGATAAATTATAAAGAACTAAAAGCATATCGCATTATTAAAGCATACACCAGTAAAATATTTGATATCTAATCAAAAGAGTTCAATTTATTTGAGATAACTCATGCAAACATGAACATTGAATTATTTCTTTTCCACGTCACAGTCGAATAGCTGCTTTCGTATAAACAGGCTTCATCTCTCTTTAAGTAATCCTACGTTTAGCGTCTATTATCGTAAAAACAGAGTAAACTTACTACTCATGGCAAAAAGATGCAGAAGCAGGTGGAAGAGCTTTAAAATTTGGTGCCAGAATGGATAGCGACCACTCCTCCAACGAGATTCTCATACTCAACCTTTTGGAACCCGGCATCTGCAATCATGCTTCCAAATTTCTCCTGTCCATTCATTCCATCACATAAACTACTTCCCATTTCCACAACTAGGAAAGCAAAAAGAATTTGAAAATCATGTACTTAAAAGTGTTTAGAAAACAGTTATTAGTAGCATTACATTCCGAAAACAACCAAAGAAACAATATTTCTCGGGTAGGAAGGCTAAATCGCTCATCGTTCTCGGAAAACTAGCCTTTTCAAAAGAAATTACAGTTGACTTAGCCAAGTTCAATTTATTTTCCCACGCCTGCACTTTTATAACACCTTGTTCGTAAACCGTTCTAAAACAAACTTGTTCTTTAATTTTACAAAAAGAAAATGGAAAGCAAAAACTGTGATTAGAAGTGTTTAAAGAAATTTTGTTTTCACAGAAATGTTTTTTTTTCGAAAAAGTGATGTTTTAAATTCAGTACAAAATGGTTTTCAAAAACTGTTTTTCATTTTGCGTAAAAAGATAAATCAAATCAGTCCATTTCTTATCCTTTTTTCAACTGTTAAATGAAATCGTCTCCAAACCATACACCAGATCGCTGAATTAAATGACCTCAACACCGTTGAAGGCTGGAGATGCATGCACAGCAGACACACTTTGTTAACTTCTCATGCCAATTGTAATTAACACTATTATGAAAAAAAAAAATCAAAAGGAAGCTGCATACATTAGTAAGAAGAAAAAATTATTTTCAAAATGAGTTTTGTCATACAAATGCGTGATATTAAATGATAAAGAAAACGAAAATATTTCGACTAAATCACAGATTTTCGAGAAGCAGAAAATACAAGTAAATATACTAACCTGTGTTGGAAAACGGCGGATACTCTCGACTAAATATTGATAAGATTGACGGTCACCTGCAACTAGCTCTCCAATGGCAGGAATAACATTGAAAGAATAATAATCATACCTGCATCAGAAAATTCAATATATATTAAGATTTATATACTATGAATATATCTTAATTGGAGGAAGTTCAATTTCAAAACTGCAATTTTCAAATTATTTTCATAAATCATACTTCACTTTTCAATTTATAAAACTGCGTAACATTGCAATTCAGCTTGCAAGAAGGTTTTAAATTCAGACATTAACATTTAATAGAAGAAACAAAACGAGTTTATAGGCCTAAACCATGCAAGAACATTCCATTATACAGCATAGTAATGGCATACAAGATGGAATTTTAGTTTCACATATCTCAAGAATAGACCAATGAGTTAGTTTTTGAGAAACAATGTAACGTGAAGATATAAATGCATGTTAGCTGTTGGATAAACTTATCAAGAAGATAAATTTAGTGAATTTTATAAAATATTATATTAAAATAGAAAGCATGTATAAAACAGTGGCTACAAAAATTGCACCGAAATCGAGAATTACACCAAGTACTCTGTACAGTCATAACCATACTACAGCAAAACAGTTTTTAAATACCTTTGTAGAAGCTGTAAAGGAAGATTTAATAATTACAAGGAAAAGCTCACTTTTTTTTTATTTTCTATTCTTGTTGAATTGACAAGTCTCGTGAAAAAAATCTTCCCCTCCCCACCTCTCTATCAAGAGTCTTCTTCGGATTATATCTTTGAGTTCAACAAAACGAAACAGATCATAGAATGCTTAATGACTTTTGACTCACTCATCTACAACTTTGTAACCATTTCCTTTTCAAAAGTTAAAGACAATGTTAAGCATATAGATTTCATTTATACAAATAGCAAAGTTACTCACAAATCCTTGAATAGAGGAGCCTCAACATGGCTTAGTTCAAGGCAAAGAAATCTTCCTCCTCGCTTTAATACTCTATAAATGAAACCACAGTCAGCAAGAGCAACGAAAAAATAACTATTTGCATAGATAAACTTACTTCATCGTATAAGAAGATAAAATAGAAAAGACCTAAATTCTCATGAACTTTAATAGGTAGCGTTCAAAAACATTCCAGTTTACCCTTTTCTTTTCATTTTAAATGTTTCAAATATAGGTTAGATGAAGTATAACAATTTAGTAATAGGCAGCCGCTACCCAACTTAGCGAATCACTTCCATACTATCAAAGATGATATAATCCATGCAATCTCAAAACTCATCAAAATCAAAAATGGTTTGCCTCCACGCATTTTACGGAAAATCAACTAGCTCTCTAGGTTCAAGTGGCAAGGAGGAAGGTTTTATAAGAACGGTTTTTGGTATTCTCATTGCTTACTTTAGGTTGATGAAGTAGAACTGGCTGCAAGGATTCACAAACTCTGCTCGGCGAATCTTTCTTTTTCGCTGTTTTTTGTTACTTTTTTTTTATCACTCTAACATTCCTCTGGAAGAAGATTATTTCCGTAATCTTGATTTATATTGTTTGCAGTTCATTGAAAATTTAGGATATTACTAATTAGTTTCATTTCTTTCAGATATTCAGTATCTTTATAGTTTAGTATCTAATTATTTAATTTAACTATCAAATTAGACTCTAATTATTGATTATTGAATATTTCTTTCTACCAGATTTCGTCTCCCACTCCCTAATTCCTCTACTTTCACAAACTCCTTCGTAATCCATCCAATCAATATGCTTCCTCTCTACACTTTCACGTCCTGCATGAATTACTGTTGAGGTCAAAGGCATCATAAACATGCAGGCAGATTGAGGCTAAATAATGTTTTTCACAGTGCAGCTCTCTTTTAACTGACTTTTTTATTGGTGCAGATCAGGAAGTTTTTATCTTTCTTTCTTTTCCACCTAATATTTTGTAGTCTAATATATGCTCCGTGTTTATCTTCATCAGGATAATGGAAAAGAGCTAGAGCAAATTCTGAGAAGATATGAAGCAAGAAAAATTGATTTCAAAAGTTCTTTTAAGTTTATCGACTAAATCATACACAGAAGTAAAAAAATTGTATGTTTCTATGATATTAGTCTCAACTTTAACTCAATTATAAGTAATCATACAACAAATTGTAACTATCAGCTATAACCAAACAACAAAGAAGAGAGAATTAAATGAGTGTCACTTCATATAGTTCTTTGTCAAATTTCACAGAAAAACATTTTGATTGATAAGGATGTAAATAGCAAGGATCAAAACCACAAACGACAAATCTTTGATCTTCACGTAATCACAGGTGATTTTTAAACCATCATTGATCTCAAAAGCTTAACCTACAATGCAGATGATAATCCATTCATTTAAATTATTTTTTAACAACTTATTTACTACTTCACCAAAAGTTTAAAAAATATATTTGGAGTCAAACCTATACGCTTCTGCTAGAACTTTCTCTATATGGGTAACGTTTCTGATTCCAAAAGCAATTGTATAACCATCCATTGAATCATCTTTAAAACTCAAGGACTCAGCATTCCCTTCCACCCATTTAAGGGATTTCTCATCCCCAAGACCTAAACATACAAATAATTAACCTGCTTTCTAAACAAAACCAAATATCACATATTCAATCTTAGAAATCCTCTCTTGTTTACCTCTCTCTATAGCCCGCTTTTTACCAACATTTAACATGTTAGGATTGATGTCACATACATGTATCTCAGTTTCTTCTCTTAAATCATCTTCTCGAACGTCGCGCATTGATCTCCGTCTGACACAATTCAAAGTCTCTAAAATCCGGAAAGCAACATCCCCTACAAAATGTCAACGAACTTTCAAAATGTCAGCTAGAAGTTTTTATTGGGAAGTTAGCATATTCAGGACCTATTCATTTAACATGGTTCTCTCCAAAGTGAAAAAAAGAAAAAAAAAAAAAAAAAGACCCTCTTCTTGATGTATTTAATCCCTTATGAAGTTTTTTATATCATCTGCTTTTTTGTTATCCACTAATTATCTATTGCTTTTTCTATGAAAAAAAAACAAGTAAAGGGACCTGTTCCCCCTGCCACGTCAAGATGCTTCATTCCAGGAAATGGATTGAGTTCAGAGACTAGTCTGTACATTGAGAGACAAACAAATGTTCGCAATAAGAAAAACAGATAACGAAGAGATGGTAAACCTAAAACAATCTTCCAACCGACAGACCTATCCTTCCATAATCTGTGCAATCCAGCACTCATCAAATCATTCATGAGATCGTAATTTGAAGCAACGCTGCTGAATACGTTGCCCACAAGTTGACTCTTTTCCTCTTCTCGCACTTCTTTGAATCCTTAAATCCATACAATAAACAGACAATCAAGTTAGACGGACTTACGTAGTATTACCTTTATCAATAATAGATGGATCAAACCACATAATGAGAGAAAAAACTACGTACGAGAAAATTGATGACTAAAGTTGAATAGAAACAAATGCAATTGACCACTTAAATTAACATGCCTTCTCAAACACAAATCAAATAAACTTAACAAAAAAAGTTGTTCTTCAATTCATAAGTTATAGACCATGACATGAAACTTCAACGGGAATGAATGTTTCAATACAGGTAAAATTGTGAAAACATTATCAAAATCTGATTTTCCGATTTTTTCTGAAAAATAGACAGACTTTGGGAACTAGCAAATTTTGAACAACTTTTTTTAACTTCCAACTTGAAATTCCTTGACAATAAAATCCAAACAATCTGTCAAATGGAGATTATGCAACATCTAAGTATCAATGAACAATTACATCTAAATTTATGAGAAAGAGGGGATGAACAAACCAAAACTTGTGGCATGAGAATGAAGACTAGAAACAGAAGAACAAAACGGAAAAATTTTATTTTTGATTGCTGCGCCTACTGTTCTCAATGTGAAGGCCATAGCTGCGAGGAAAAAAACAAATCTGTTGATATAAGTAACAGTAGTTTTTTCCTCACCTTTCCTAGTGAGAAAGAGTTACCAAACGAAGAAATTTTAGCAGTTCAGGTATAGAGAATGAAGAAAGATCTTGTATCTTCTATAGCTATCATAAGTCTATACACACCGATAAAACTCGAATCCAACAAGATTTACGTCGTTGAATTTCGCCGTCCAATTCGTCGATATACCCTCTGAGACGTGTGAGGAACAGAAATGTTAGCAAAAACCCTCTCCTTGGGATGTTCTCCTCAGCAACACCTCGCTCCTTCGTTTCGCAGTTCGCACCGTCGCAAGGCCGGAACCGGAGGGCCTTCTATAAAAAACTGGAGCCGCGCTGAAGCCAATTTCCTTGTCCAACATTTATAATTTTCACCTTTTTATTTATTTTAATTAAAACCGCAAAAAATGTCGGAGAAAATATATTAAACATAGTACACGGGCGAGAGATCACAAATGAGCGTGATGGCTTGCTCGACCGGCTCAGTATTGTAGTGAACTCGGTTTGACTCGTATAACTTTAGATCACGAGTCAACTCAAATTAAATTTTTTTTTACTGACTTAACCCTACTCGTTAGGGTTAAGTTGTTTAATTCATTAGACTCGATGATTCATATCTTTTTACGTTCGTCTTAATCAGCTCGTTTATTATTTTAATTATAAATAATTGACAATTAAATTGTTATCAACCTAATTAGTATATGTATAATTTGTAATTGTGTAACTGTCAAATATTTATAATGATATTTGTGTGATACTTTCTATTAAATCATCTTAAATAATTTTTCTTAAATACATGTCATTTTATAAATTAACAAAATAATTTTATTAATTAAATAACTAATTATATATTTTGATATAAATAATTATTATAATTTTAATAATTAAATATTTTTAAAAATATAGATTAAATTTAAATATATTGAAATATGTTTAGTTCAGTTCAACTTGGTTTGACTCGTTTAACATTGACTCGAAAATTAGATAGATTAAAATTTTTTTTAGTCCAACTTGTTAAACTCGGATCGTTTTACTTATTAGTACGAATGAGCTAGATTTTTTTAAGTTTGATTTGGTTCGTTTATCATTTTTACACGTGTCGATACGACAAACTGAACTGGCCGAAAATGCCACAAAATATATTAAACACATTGACATTGCAATAAGTAGTAGAAAATTACGCTGAGTAAAGTGCAATTTTATACCAACTTTAAATAATCAGTTAAATCTGGTAAAATCAGTGAGATGGATATTTGTTAACCCAAGAAACCCTAACTCTATCATCTTCTACCTTTGCCATTTTTCCTCCTCCGAGTTTCCTTCTTCTCTTTTTCTTGTTCGGAACAATTGCTCAGTGGCTCCATCCGTCTCTCTCGCTAATTAGATCCTGACTGAAAGATAAACTATCGTCTATTCTTTACTGTTTCTGAGCACCTTCTCTTTGTTTATTGGATAATTTCTGAAATTTCCAGGCGCGCATTTACTCGCAGTCGCAATGGCCAGGCTCAGAAACAGAAAAAGAATTGAAGGAGATAAGGCAGGGGACGAAGATGACGTCGGACTAATTGAAGGAGGACTGGCAGTTTGGGAGGACGATGATGAAGCGTGTTAGAGCAGAACTGCAATGCTGTTCTGTAATGCTAACCATGAAACTCCAACGAGTAAAATTCCTCTTTATCCCAGTTTTTAGTAATTATTAATACAGCAAATACTATGCTAAACATTTGACACGTAGAACACGTGCCATTGTAGCACGCTAAAGGAGATCATGAGACCCGACGCTTCGACAAATAATACGTCAAACATAAGACACGTGTCATTGCAGTAGATTGACAGACATGAATCTTCGTTTGTTATTACTTGATTGGTAAGAAAAACTAAAGTAAAAAAAAAAAAAAAACATTGTTAGACTTAAAATATAAATATACGTCATTATAATAGATCGTAAAAATGAATAATCACGATTCTCTAAAAAATGTTAAAAGAATAAACGAAACATACGACATATGTCATTATAACATATTGCATAAAACGAAGGGTCCAGATTTTAACGGTTATTAATGATGAATTTCGTAAAGAAAACAAATTATGTAGAAGTAGATTCTTACAAACATAAACAATCTGAAAACGCATTTATTCATAGATAATTATGCAGTTCCTAAAACAATCCAACAGTTGTAGAACATCTAAACTGCAAATATTTTATCATACTTCACGAATTTCTTCAGATAACAAGTGAAAGAGAAGCAGTCGTCTTCTCCGTCCCCGTCGATCTCTAGGTCGGTTTCGGCGAGCTCACTAATGGAATACGGGTAGGTCGAGTTAACGGAGGTAGAGTTGTAGGCGTCTAAAGCATAGGCAGAATAGACAACCTGGGTCGGATGAACTCCATCCCAGAACAAGTAGTTGCTTCTGTTGGTGCATGGAATTGAATAAGGTATGCACTGTATTCCACCGCATGGTATTTTGCAGCATGGAGTATCTTCTATCAGACCTGATTCTACACAATTTTTTTATAATTTGTAAAATTAAAACATTTGATTTTGTATACGTTAAATGCATATGATTAATTCTCCTAATGATTTTGGTTTATAATTTTGATTCCAAGTATTTATCGTTTAATATGATTTTCTAACTTATGAGTACGTAGAGACTTGTATAACACGTAACGTCATTGTTCGAGTAATTATAATGTACAGAAAATTTAAAGAAAGGATAATTAAAAAAAATTAAGATAATATATGTTCTCTCATTAAATTTTGAATTTTTTAAAGACTAACAAACTCAAATTAAATAGGAATACAAAAAGTCGGATTTATGGAAATAATTAATTTTCTTAATGTGACGTATGTGACCAAAGTGATCTAACAATGTCACGAGCAAATTAATTCTAGGATTATCCATATTTTAATTAATTGTTTTTAAGTCAATTAGTATTTATAAAAAGAACTACGAATAAGTCCGAGTTTAGATTTTCTTTTACATGATGCTCCGTGAAAATCCCCTACATCACTATGTCGTAAATGTAGTTTCGACACCTAAACTACCGAAACAATACTACCATATAACTCGCTAGAGTAGACAATAATACCACAAACGAGATATCATAATGAAAGTTAGGACAATAATGTTTAAATAGTTACCCGTAAAAGTAGTTGCAGTAGAGTCTACGAAGGTGAATTTGGCATCGGATAAATTTGCGTTAAGATCGATGACGAGAGACTTGAGTCTAACATTGAAAAGCTCGAGAGCATCGTCAATGGTTTCGACGCAAGTACTTCCATTGGTATCGAAGTTTGCTATTGCATACGGAGTGCAGCCAATTAAACCCAGTCCAAATACTGCTACTTTTCGTGCTCCATCATTATGTAAAGTCTACACCATATTATATACAAGAATTACCATTACTTCAAATAACGATCGGCAATAATAAAATACGGAATCGTAGGGTTGATGAAGACTAACCTTTAATTGAGAAGAATATTGCGTGATGAGAACATTGGCATATTGCTCAGGAGTGTATACATGACTGGTTGGGTAGGGTATAGGCAAGAAATAGTTATTTAGATAGTCGTTGCTTCCAATGTTCACTGTGTATATGCATTTTTTGAGCAATGATTCAGCTGATTCTTTGCTTCCCAATAGAGAGATTAGACTCTTAATTGTTGATTTATGGTTTTTCAATTGTTTGTCCAAGCTTATTACATCACCCTGCATCCAAAAATACGCACAAAATACAAATAACAATACGACTCCGACTTTTTATAGCAGTTTATGTGTCATTCTCTCTTTCTGAAAGCTTTACTTAACATGACGGGACGTTATTCCGGAATCAGTTCATTCGGAAACATAGTTTGTGTCATTAAGAACGAATGGTCGAAGGAGATATGGAATAAGAGAAAATACCAGGGCAGTTCCACTTTCGTTCCTGATGCCTGCTGCACCAGATGCATAGTTCACACCTTTGAGAATGTCTTCTCCTCTTGCTGTAGCAAACGGAGGAATGTATTCCTCAAACCCAAGAAACTTTGCTGCAAAAATTTCTTACTCAGGCTATTATCAACTGGCTTCGATGATATAACTGTTGCAAAATTTAAATCTTTGCGTTCGAAAACTCAAAAATGATTGATCGAAGAATTTCGGAGTGTGTTCTTGGGATGGATCTCCCTCGTCGGGGAATCCATTGACTTTGTTGGTCGGTATAAATGTAGTGATAAGATTCACTAAAGTTTAGAGACGAACTCGTGTAAGTGAATTACCGAGCATAGGGGTGTGAACGACAAAGAGGTCTTACTAGGTACGAGGTTTTATTGTTTGCATTGTATCATAATTTTCAAAATGCATTTACGTATATAAAGTAGAAAATAAGGACTAGATTTTTATTATCTATCAATACATGTTTATTTTACCGCGTTGTGTATTGGACAAGCATGTACAAGTTGTGATAACCATGGTTTGTTTCTGGGACTTAGATAGACAACGTTGATGTTTGTTAGGTGTCTGCACAATAGAACGAATATTCGGGATAATTTTTGATGTATTGTATTTATACGAAAATCCTTAAACATGATCAGATATTACATCGACACTATAGATAATAGTGACAATATTTTGATGAAATAAAATTATATGTAAGAATATTTTATAAATTCTGCTCGATTTTATAATAAAATAATTTTGACTAGTTTTAAGAATCAGTTCTGTTAAAATTAAAAATTGATTTTTAAATCGAACCAAATCGAGAGTTTTGATTCAATTCTCGATTCTTTTTTTCAAAAGCTAATCAAAATCAAATTGAACCGAATTTATAATACTTATATAATTTTTTAAATTTTATAATAAAAATTACAAATTATAGATCAAAACCGGTCAAAACGACCCAAACAAAGTTTAAATTTAACAAAACCAAATTCAAACCGAAAACCAAAATCAAATTAAACTGAACCTGTTTCAATTAGGGGTGGAACCGACTCCACCCTTAATTTTGACCAAAATATAATAAAAATGGTTGCATTTATGCATAGTAATTAGGACTGTTTTATATGAAATAAAGCATGAGTAAAATTTAAAACCCATATATATATCTTGCTAGTTGACGACGTGAATTTAAACCCATAAATCCTGAATAATGCCGTTAACTCTCCCTCGACGCTTGTGTCGACCTTTCCCTAAGCTCCTTCCATGTCTCGATCCTTTAAAACTTGCAGCCTCGTGGTCGCCATCAATGTATTATAATATACAAAACAAAGTCTCTCTCTCTCCCTCTCGATCTCCCTCTCCCTCTCCCTCTCCCTCTCCCTCTCCCTCCATCCAATAATTACGTCTAGAAGACACAGAGAACAGACAGTATAAATGCAGTGCCTTCGTCAGCACCGACACTCGATACTGTCCACGGAATACTAACAAAAATATCTACAGACCAACCCAAAAAGAACAACCAGATAAACACGTAAATACATCGAAACAAGAACAGGAGAAAAGCTGGAAACTACATACCAATGAAGTCCATCAAATTCAAGCCATTGGTGAACCTGCCAGTGGGACGAGGACTTTCAAAATCAACGCCGTAAGGGCTGTAATCGGCTTTGGCGGAAGTGATACGGTCGTTGTTGTTTCCGTCGTCGGAAATGGAGTCTCCGAAGATGAAGTAGCAAGGAACTTTAGAGTCTGCAGAAACCCTAGTTTCTCTCAAGCGCAAGAAGAAGATGGAGATGACCATCAATGGCTTCCACGCCTGCAACATTCCCATTATTCTGCAAAGTTGTGGAGTGGCGTGGGAAAGCTTGAAGGCTATGGGAAGTATTTGTAGAGAGAGAAACGAAGACTGTTTTTTGCACATGTAGTAAAACAAATGGACACTGTTTGCCTTTTAATGTCACGTTTGAGTATTCACCAACCTCCTTTAGTCCTAGGACTAATTATTTGTACTGAAAATTATAACACACATAAAACACCCATTTTAAAAAAAAGGGCAATTCTAGTAAATTAATCAAAAAATAATCCCGTCTTTTCATACAGTGGAAGTTTCCGTTATTCAAAACTATATCTAAATTTACCTATACGTATTTCAAATTTTTAACCACGCGGTAACTCTTAAATTTTTAAAAAAAATTCTTATGAAACAATTTGATCTCAAAAGATGTACAAAGTTTACTCAAAATTCTAGTTATATAAGAATTAGTGAATTTTACGAGACATGATTGAAACACTGCCATGATGATATAGTTTTTTGCATTGCTTTTCTTCTCGTGTTATTTTATTTTTATTACATTTACGGAGAAGTAATTTCTAGAACGTTCTATGCTTCTTCACTAAATTGAGGGGGGGAAAGCTTTGAATTTCATTTTATCGATTCAATTGATGTAACGTAGACTCATACAATATTTTTGCATTCTCGAATTCTCGTTTTTTAATAATCCGAAGAAGACTCATATGTTTTCGATTTCATTTTATCATTTCTAATAACGTATTGTTTTTCGTACTATCATTGCATTATCAATCGCATTCGTTTTTATTTAACCCGAATCTTTGAAACCGGATAATTAGACATGTTTCCTTGCTTTTATGTTTTCTACATAGTAGTTTGGTTTGATCTTTAAAATATATAGCCTTATTGGCAATAAACAAATTAATCAAATTCATGTGTTTATAGAAATATAGAAATATTTATTAATTAATTTATATAAAGATGACAAATTTTAGTTAGACATTCAATGCATCGTTCTTGTGGGCATGAATATGAAATGGACCCTTTATTGCTATCATTTTTCAGCTAGAAAAAGATTTTTGATTCTATGAAGTTTAATTTATTTTCTTAATAATAAGATTTATTTTATTTTTTTAATGTGGAAAATGTCACGTTGTGAAGAACGTGGCTACCACAAAATGTCACGCAATAAAGACTTATTTGTGAAATTAAAAGAACACCCTAAATTCAAAAGTTTTTTATTTCACATTTTACCCTTTAATAATGGTTTAAAACTAATCTAAATAATTAAAATCAACCTCACCTTATATATACACACAGGCACGTACACGTGCGCATACAATAAAGAGGAAAAAACACTTTGTATATTTCGTCGAGCTCTAGTATCATTAATTCGAGGGAGAAAACTAGTAGATGCAAAAGAGTACGTTATACTAAGATTAACACGATAACCCTAGAAATAACGTATTTAATAAAATCGAGAGCAAGGTACAACCAAAGTTGTTGAATGGGAAGTAAACAAACCAAAATTTGGAAGTTTTTCTTGTATTAACTTGAGTAGAGCAATTTTAAGATATTTTGAAAATAAAATAAGAATTTGTATGAATATATATTTATAATCAACGGCATCGTCACACATGATTAATCGTTATATAATAGTTGAAACATCCAACTTTAAACCCAAACTTTGGTGGGACGGGAACACCAAAGTAATCTTTTAACAGAACCATTTCATTGTAAAGAATTTCATCACGACTTGATGGAATAAGAAAGCTAACTATGATTCATCCGGGAGAGCACGTACCAAATAGTGTTCCAAGATTGATTAATTGTGACGAAAAGAAGTTGAATACAAGATAAATCCGTGGAATTCTATACGTGTTGGAGAAGGTGGAAAATGATGGTTCATAAGGAAGAGTTTAATTTCTAATTCATATAATGTATTTTGAGATAAAATCAGACATATCCAAAACAAACATATTACTTAGTAAAGATTAAGTCGTCACAATGTAATTTTTGCAAAAAAAAAAAAAACTCAAAATACTGTAAACCCTACAAAACTCGACGAAGTAGAAATTGAGTTTTAACGGGAATACGTATTGATATCAGCACGAAGGACTAGTGCTAGAGGGAATATCCAAATGACGAAGATTGTTGACAAGTAAGAATATGCCAAAGTAGAAAGAACACCATTGTCTCCTTGAATCTATACTTGGAAATAGTAGTTGAGGAGGAGCGAGTCCAAAAAAGCTCATCTTCGTCCTTTAGGAAAGATCAAACCACAACAGCAACAAAAAAAACACACACGCACGACTAGGATGAGACATCTAACGCAGTTGTCCAATTAATTTGACAAATGCCTTGTAATTCTCTCTATGTTCCAAAAAAAAGATTATTCAAGCATACCATAACACAGTCACTTTGTTCATCCGAGATTTTTCCCGAAATGGAGTTCCAAGGTAAAATCAAAACTTCCTCAAAATTGTTAAATCTAATTTCAACAAATTTTGTTAAAACGTGCAAACTCCCAACCCAATTCTGGTAGTCCATTGCCAACAACATAAGATTAAAAACTAAATATGGTAAAAAATCAACGTAGTGATTACGAAAAATAAAGACGTACAACAAATAAATCTAATAAGTACTATGCATGAAATGAAATACTATGCTTGAAATGAAATGTGCAATACCTAACATAATTTATACAAACCAAACACGAAAAGAAAGAAATAACAAAATTCTAACCAAAGAAAAATAAATACTCCGAGGGGAAGACAAACAAAAGAGAATCTCCGCGACGAGAAGCTACTCGTTTTTGGCACCCTGATTGCTTCCAAGGACAAATGAGTCTTTGGGTGGGTAGACTATACCTAGTAGGAAATCCTAATATTATACCCAATGCATGGAAAAACTTGTTTATTATTTATTTGTTAAAAAACATGAGCTGAAAAAATGAGTGCATGCATGAATGAATTTATTGTCAAAACTTTTTTTACCATTTTAAAACAAGTTCTATAAGTCATCAGTCTGGCGAATATCGAAAACATGGTCATATGCGATATGGAAGCTATATAGAAAATAGAGTTATCATTGTTTTTCGTAAAAAAATAATCACGGAAAAAATATGACTACTTATGGACCCGCATATAAAAAAGAGAGAAGTGACTATTTGAAGAACGGTCGTAACAAATAAATATCTTGAAATGATATATGAAACATAAGTGGATAAAAAACGGAACAAAATCAAATAAGAAGTAAACCTAAGTGGATCAACCTCGATGTAACTAATAACATAAGACATTAAACACCAACTTCAAAAGATGTATTTAGGTTACCAGCGTGATCAGGTTGTGATGTGTGTAAATAATTATATGTAGCCATGAAAAGTCACATTTTGAAAGGGCCATACCATTCCTTGAAATTAGACATGTCTTAACAATGGTGTCCTTCTCTCTCTCCTATTTTTCATTGGTTTCAAACTGAAAGACAGCTAATTAGGAAACGGCAAACCTCTTTCATAAAGTCTACTTGGACCATCCCTTTTCTTTCCATTTTTGATTCGTCCCAAAAATTATTATTCAATAAATAAAATATTAGCTACAGAAGAGAAATAGTGCAAACCCAACTAATTACGATAATCATCACGGACCCATCAACAGTACATCTTTAATTTCACAAAATTAGATAGTTTTTTAGAAAACCCGTGTGTAAATTCTCGCCTTTTTCGATGTAAGTTGACGTTTTTAATGCAAGATTAGAACTTTACCATATAAAAACCATATCTTTATCTGGAAATGATGGAAACAGCGTCTGAAATTTGTAGATTTTGTTTTAAGGTTGTTTTAAAGTTGACGATGATGAACTTGTTTAACGGTTATGAGTTAATTTGTTCCTCGCGAGTCGTGAACATGATTTGTCGAGAAATACAGAGAAGGAAATAAGGTTAATACTATTTTAATGGCGAATTACTGTTCCTCTGTTGTGGGTTTGGTTCTCTTTTTCGTTGCCGTTAGTGATAAGCACGCCTGGCAGTAATCATTCTCTCTCTCTAACCTCTTCCTCTTTCTCTCTCTTAGTTGTCTAATGTTGTTTTGATTATATATCTTCCTACCTCCACCCCAACTTTACTTTCTCTCTCCCTCCCTGCTTTTTCTTCTGTTCTTTCGCTGCCGATCGTGACCAATAGTACAATTTCTCTATTACTATTTCTTAGATTGGATCTTGGTGTCTTCAATCTGATTCTTACATTTCTTGATTCTCTTCTACAGTTTAGGTACTTAAATTTTCTGGGTTTCTAAATTTATTGATTTTCCCCCTTCAATCTCGTTATTTGTTGAATCGGCTCAATTTTATGAAGTGGGTCGATAAATTTATGCGTGTTTTGTTAATTCAATACAATGTTTGAGCTTAGGTGTTTTCTGAATGTGTTTCTTTATGAATACGTAAGAATTGTCGGAGCTACAAGATCAAATTTGTTGGATTTTGAAGGTTTGATCTTAGAGTGATTGATCCCGATTTGCCACGATCAATCATTAATTAGTGTGTTTGAGTTTTCTTATTTGCATAATGTATGCAATTGTTTGTTAACCATTCAAGCAGGTTGTAAGATATACAGCTTCTTCTCCACCTGCCACCATTGTTGAGTTCTAAAGTTGCAGAATTTGAAATTTCATCATGATATGAGAATTTTGGATCAGAAGATCATCATCCCTCATTTCCATATTTTGCGTAATTCATAATTTTCAAGCTCTCTTTCTCCATTTTTATTGTTATAATGTTTCAGCAGCTTTCTAATTTGAATTTCTGTGTTTTGTTTAAGTTTTGATCATGAAATTCCCCTTGAAATGAACAGGCAATATAGTTTTTACCAATTTCATTGTACCAGTAGTCTTTTATGTCGTGGCATTTTAACTACTCTTCAATATTTGCTGGCAGCAGCTCTTGGTTATCTAATTATTTTTATGATATGTCAGTGTTTCCATTGGCGTAATTTTCTTTCGTCAGACTTTATGGAATCAATATTGATTTTTTTTCTGAGTGCATGTTATTTTTGCATTCGCATGCATCTACGCTTATACAGCATTGTCTAGTGCCAGTTGGTGTATTGTTTTCAAAAGCGAAAGAACAGAGTTGAATGAAGAAAGACAATTAATTAGACTGCTGAATACTTCCATTGTGGCGAAATTTTCATAAAGTTTCAGTTTGATGAACACTATACAGCCGATTTTATGTATTGTTTCTTTCTATTCTATTCTCATCTTTATGCTGTTGAGTTTTGCAGGGGAATTGCATTAATAAATTCAGAACAAGAAGAAGGTAGCTTGAAATTAAATAAGGAACAATATGGCTGTTTCCATGAAAGATCTAGATTCGGCTTTTCAGGGGGCTGGACAAAAAGCGTATCCTTTTTACTATGAGATTTTTTACAAATTAAGAAATCTGCATTCAGAAATTTAAAATGTTTCATTAGCTAATATTGTTTTTTAATAATCTGCCATTTGAAGCAATGTTGAGCTTCCTTGACTGTGAATAGTGGACTTGAAATTTGGCGCATCGAAAACTTCCGCCCTGCCCCTGTGCCAAAATCCTCGCACGGGAAATTCTTTACCGGCGACTCATATGTAATTCTTAAGGTGAGTGGTTTGATTGTGGAATTTATTCTTTATTACAAATTCCATTTCTAGTTTCAATTTAGATGCTCAGATAAGTTGTTTTTTGACTGCAAGACCCTTTATCTCTCTTTTGACACAGATTGTACAATATGATTATGCCATTTATTATCTGGCCCACGTCACTAGGATGGCTTTTTGAACGCTAACTGGATTCTGCTGTTAAGTAGTATAATTCTCGTTTGTATAATTGGCATTCGGTTGTTGATTAATATTTCTGTAAAACTGAGCCTCCAAAACTTCTTTGCCCGCCCGTTTTTGATGAAATATTTACAAAATTAGAAGATATAAATGGAAGGCGATAGTGTTGCAAAGATATTAATATAACAATGGCTAAACAATCCAGAGCCTAATCCAGTTAAGCTTTTAGTGCTCGATGATAAATGACCAACAATTAGAATGTTTTTTAAAAGCATTCATGAGATTACTTCTGTAGGAAATTTTTTCTTGCATGAACCCTTGGTTTGAATTTAACATTCTCAAACTCCGGAAAAAAAAAGAAGAAAAAAATAAAAGAAAATTGTCGAGGCAACCAAATTTTAGGACATTCTGGCGGCTGCTTGGAAACAATTGGCACAATGCCGAACACAACCTAAAAGCTTTAATTTTCAACACTAATTCAATTTATATTGTTGGTCCAACCTGTGCCAAATACTCGAGATTTCAAGCTTGAAGTCCCATTTTTGGCCAGGCTGGCTGGGGTTGAGCGATCGTGCTTTAGTCTCATCAGATTTCTTGCATTGTTTTTGTCGCTATGAACATTCCAGATACACATTCATGTTTCCTTTGCTGTTTTTATGCAGACAACATCCTTAAAAAGTGGTGCTTTACGGCATGATATACATTACTGGCTTGGTAAGGATACAAGTCAGGTACGGTTTACTCATTAGTTTTAATCGTAGTTTCAAATGTCGTCAAGTTTACTCTCTTGAGCGAGAAACTCGTTAGTGCAGGATGAATCTGGAACCGCTGCAATCAAGACGGTTGAACTTGATGCAGCTCTAGGCGGACGAGCAGTTCAATATCGTGAGGTGCAAGGTCACGAGACTGAAAAGTTCTTGTCTTATTTTAAACCATGTATTATACCTCAAGAAGGTGGGGTTGTATCTGGGTTCAAACATGCTGAAGCCGAAGAACACAAAGTCCGGTTGTTTGTTTGCCGAGGAAAGCATGTTGTTCATGTAAAAGAGGTAAGTTCTTATAAAACTTCTGATCAATCTGCATTGTTAGTAAACTTCACTGCATCTTTTGTCAACTTACTTGGATCTGGTGATAGGTTCCTTTTGCTCGATCTTCCCTCAATCACGATGACATTTTTATTCTCGATACCAAGTCAAAAATTTTCCAATTTAATGGATCCAACTCATCCATTCAAGAGAGGGCAAAAGCCTTGGAGGTTGTTCAGTACGTTAAAGACACCTATCACGATGGAAAATGCGAGATAGCTGCAGTTGGTAAGTGGTTTCAGAAAATGAGGGCAAGTTTTCTATTTTCGAAAAAAGGAAACACTTGAAAACATTTTTTTTTAATATTGAAGTTCCAAAAAAATAATAGATCTTTAGAACAATAAAGTAGTGTAAGTTTTGGTTTTTGTGTTCTGTGTTGAAAAAAAATAATCAAAACATCTTTCCAATCTTTTGCTGTTTCTCGATTACATTTAAAAAACCTCCCAAACGTACCAGTAGAAGTTATTATTGATAAATATTTCCTATTGAATCTTTGAACTGAATCATTTTGCAGAGGATGGTAAGCTGATGGCTGATTCTGAAACTGGAGAATTTTGGGGCTTT
The DNA here is from genome assembly GCA_022433055.1 of Begonia peltatifolia. NCBI lineage: Eukaryota > Viridiplantae > Streptophyta > Magnoliopsida > Cucurbitales > Begoniaceae > Begonia > Begonia peltatifolia. The sequence continues at coordinate 16,696,130 of CM039529.1, forward strand.
TTTGGTGGTTTTGCCCCCCTTCCGAGGAAAGCAGCTAGTGAGGAGGATAAGACTGTTTATGATCTTACGACTAAGCTACTTCGGTAATATGTAATCTCCTAATGTTAATCTCACCTTTTGTTTTATAACAGGCAAAGAGTCCATAAAATGACTTCTGAGTTAAAAAAAATATACCCAAAAAGTTTGTAGACGTCTTCATGAATATCCACTCTATATTTATTTACAATATTTGCTCTTGATTATGCCATAGTTAATGTAACTTTGTCTTAGATTATGAATGGTTAGATCTAATGCGCATGTCTATCTGTCTCTCAAGCATTGAAAAAGGGCAAGCAGAGCCAGTTGAAGCAGATTCTTTGAAAGTGGAGCTATTGGATACTAATAGATGCTTCCTCCTAGATTGTGGGTCGGAGGTTTTTGTATGGATGGGGAGAAATACCTCACTCGAAGAAAGAAAGAGTGCAAGTGGAGCTGCCGAAGTAATTACCTAAAATTTTCAATCCATTTCACTGTCATAACTGTGATTTCTCATATATTTGTACTACTGTCCTATAAGGAATTGGTTCGAGGCCCTGATCGACCTCAGTCGCATATAATTCGTCTAATTGAGGGGTTTGAGACGGTAATGTTCAAATCTAAATTTGATTCGTGGCCTCAAACTACGAGTGTAGCAGTCTCAGAGGATGGTAGAGGCAAGGTAGCAGGTCAGCAAATTAAAGTGCTTTCTGACTTCTATCTATGCAACACAGCGTTTTCATTACGCCGTCAATTCAGCTTTATTAATTTTATCAACTCGATTATAGAGATTATGTTGCGATGCCAAACGGGATGTGATTATATAATAGAAAGTATAGAAATTAGGGTCAATAGACGAATTATAGAGAGCTAAAATAGGTTGGAAGGGAAAGGGAGAGATGAGACGAAAATGTGAAAAAAAAATATTCAAGATCATTATCAATGACCAATAATCAGAGATATGCAGCCTATTTGTAGAAGCCAAAATACAAGAATTGGGATCTAAGAAAATGTGTAAATCAAAGAGAACTAATTGATTAACAGCCTAAATATATTTGCGTATCTCTAGTAAAAGTAAAAAAAATTTTCCATATTCTCCCCAATATTGTAATTTTAAAATTTTTATTGGTGTTCGATGATTATGTAGCGCTTCTGAAAAGACAAGGGGTTAATGTCAAAGGTCTTCTGAAAGCTGATCCGGTGAAAGAAGAACCGCAACCTTACATTGATTGCACGGGAAATTTACAGGTGAAGTGTGTGTAAATCTTTTCACTTATCCTCCAGATCATGGCCTGTGGCTTTTTCAGTGTGGTCAAGATGTTTACGTACTTTTCATAAATTTGATATGAGACTAAACGTTATTTTATAAATCTAAGATTATTTTCAATTATTTGTTGGTAGTGTGATATCTCAAATTTTCTTAAATAAAGAAATAAATTGAAACTTCCTAAATTTAGCATGTTAATATCAAATCTATTATGATAGCCTGTATGCGAAGTTGGCTTTAAGCTTGACCTCAATTGTATAGGTCTGGCGGGTCGATGGCCAGGAAAAGATTCTCCTTCCATCTTCAGATCAGTCTAAGTTTTATGCCGGAGATTGCTATATTTTTCAGTACTCATACCCAGGAGATGAGACAGAAGAATACCTTATTGGAACATGGTTTGGGACGCAGAGTGTTGAGGTACAAATTTAGGACTTTGCACTATCAAAACAGGTTGAAATAATAGGATTTTGCAATAAATTGTTTTTCCCTTTATCTTCTATGTTTGATTTTTCTACCATGGAAAATCTTGGTAATTCTTTTCCTTTTTTTCCTCAATCTGGATATTTTGGTTCTTTGATGAGGGTTTTATTTTGATCATAATTAGTTGTGTTATAGGAAGAAAGAGCTTCAGCTTTATCATTGGCCAGCAAGATGGTTGAAGGTTTGAAGTTTTTACCAGTCCAGGTAGATGAACTCTCTTATTTCCATGGAGAAAATAAAATATATATTGCCGTAATCTTCGTGATTCTTTCTAATTGAATTTGTGCGGTTAATTGTTAGTCTCGTTTCTACGAAGGCCACGAATCCATTCAGTTCTATTCAATTTTTCAGAGCTTTATCGTATTCAAGGTTATTGCGTGATCCCAGGCATTACTTTTTTCAACTGTCTTTTTGAATTCAATCAACCACCAAAATGACTGATTCAAAATAATGCAGGGCGGTCTAAGTAAAGGATTCAAAGCTTATGTTGCAGAGAAGGAAATTCCTGATCTGACATATCAAGACGATGGTGTTGCATTATTTCGAGTCCAAGGCTCGGGGCCTGATAATATGCAGGCCATACAAGTTGAACCTGTGTGTATTTTCCAGAATTTTTGACTTTTTTTTTCATTCTTTTAATCATTATATGCTTTTTCTTGTGTCCACCACTTTCAAAAGTTAAAATTTCGCTATTATTTAAGTTTTGATCAAACTAATCAATGATATGTTTCTATCAACTAGTTTATGATGAGGGCTTGTATGCAATTCACCTGTAAATTGGAATTTGTTGCGAGTTCTTTGCCATGAAGTTGCCCATAGTGATATAATCATTTTCAGTTTCGGCGATAATGATTTACTGTTCCACATCGTTATGGACCAAATTTAATCTGACTATATTGAGATTTTTTATTAGGTCACATCGTCTTTGAATTCTTCCTACTGTTATATACTTAATGGTGGCTCCACCTTATTTACTTGGACTGGAAATCTCTCCTCCGGAAATGATCAAGGACTCGTTGAGAGGCTGCTGGATGTTATTAAGGTTTAATATCTCTCATGATCTTCATACAAGTACAATTTTTAGCACTTTTATAGTTAGCTTGCAGATATCTCGTCTAGAAGAAGTGACTTAGATGGAATTTTTTCTTACCTTTAACTTAGAAAGTCCTTGGAGTTCTTTCAAAATTTGTAGCCCCATGCATGAGGATTTTATTGTTAGGGTTCTAGAGATGGAACAATCTGTTAAGAAACTTCTATGCAAATTTGTTGGTTAGAACATAGGAATATTGGTCTTAATTTGGGGGAGAATTTCTGTCTTATTTTGTTTTTCAAAATTTATCTTTTAAAATGTTCTTGTATGGAAAATCTCTGAAGATCTGCTTTTATATGTTTTTAACTGTGAGCAGCCGAATGTACAATCCAAACCACAAAAGGAAGGTACAGAAACTGAACAGTTTAGGGATTTGTTGGGAGGGAAATCTGAATACCCCAGCCAAAAGATTGCAAGAACTGCCGAAACCGATCCTCGTCTATTTTCTTGCGCTTTTACGAAAGGTACAAATTATGCATACTAGCTGAATTTGGTTTTCTTTATTTTTCTATTTTCTTTTCCTTTTTTTGCATTTATTGATCTGACTTTTTGCTGTCTTTGATTATCTTGCAATGCGCCACAAAACTGCAGGAAGTTTGAAGGTATTCCTTACATTTCTGGAAATTTAGAATTAGTTTTCTTACTTTATGCAATTATTTTCAATCATTTTAACATTGTAGTCTATATAAATGTCTTACAAGTTCGCTGGCCGCAATAATAAGATATCTCCATCGAACACAAAGCAAGATTTAGAGAAAGAGAAATAGAGGCATGAGGCAGATTTGTAAACAGAAAGATCTTCAGTTGTAGAATGAGTGGGAGAGAGGAAATAGGAGAAAGAAATTAGTGATGATTATTCGAAAACATCCAAACAATAATCGAGACATTGAAATATCTGAAACATAAGAAAAGTAATAAAGATATATCCCAAACTATTGTCTAATACTCCGTAAAGGAAATATATTATCATATGCGTAACGTAATTCGAATGTTACAGTTTCTATTCTCAATATTTGTGGGTCTAATTTGTAAGATTTACAGGTGACGGAAATATATAACTTTGATCAAGACGATTTGATGACAGAAGATATCTTCATTCTTGATTGTCATTCCGAGATCTTCATTTGGGTTGGTCAACAAGTTGACCCGAAGACGAAAGTGCATGCCTTGACGATTGGTGAAGTATGTCTCCTTATTTTTAATCGACCTTTATTGCTTCAATCTATTGACGGATAACTTTTCGTAGGCAGCCAAACTTTTTGAATAAGATTTAAGAATTAGAAACAATAGAAGAAGTTAGACTAATTTTGGAAAGAAGAAGAAACTGTGCTAAAATCATAGAATTTTTCTAGCATCAATAGGTACTGATGGAGTTTAGATTCTTTGTTACTTTATCCAAGCTAACTTATGGAATATAATTTATGAGTTCTATGTTTACATGGTGTTTTAAAAAAGGAAAATAGTAAACAAAGTGTTTTCGGAAACAAGTTCGAAAATGATTCTCAAAACTGTTTGTTTCCTGTACAACTAATCCTGTTTTCACAAAAACTTTTTTTTAATATAGTAAAAGATGTTATAATGAAAATTACTTGTTTAAGATGTTCACAGAAAATGGCCGAAGATATTACAACTCTAACTCTAATATTTCTATTATTTGGTGATTTTATTGAGGCATCTTCTTGACTTGGTTTCACTGTATCAGAAATTTCTTGAGCATGATTTTCTTTTGGAAAAGTTATCTCGCGAAGCTCCATTATATGTCATCATGGAAGGAAGCGAGCCATCATTTTTCACCCGTTTCTTTACGTGGGACTCTGCAAAATCGAACGTAATTATTTACGCTAGTTTGATTGATCACAAAAATTTGAATATGCATGAACCTCTTAACTGTTTTTTCTTTTGATACAGATGCATGGAAACTCATTTCAGAGGAAGCTTACGTTAGTGAAAACTGGTGGAACTCCATCAGCAGAGGTACAAATACATATTTTTTGAAATCCTTTGCCGAGTTTATTTATTTATTTGTCAATGGTTACTTCATAAGTAAGAATTATAATTTCTTTTTGTACCTACAATCAGAAAGCAAAGCGTAGAACACCTATTTCTTCATATGGAGGCAGGTCGGCCGTGCCTGAAAAATCACAGCGCTCGAGAAGCGTGTCGTTTAGCCCGGACAGAGTGCGGGTTAGAGGCAGGTCCCCAGCTTTCAATGCATTAGCAGCTAACTTTGAGAACTCAAATGCAAGAAACCTCTCTACTCCTCCCCCTATTGTGAGAAAGATCTTCCCAAAATCAGGCACTCCAGATTCTTCGGATAAATTGTCGAAAGCGGCATCAATAGCAGCAATTGGTTCGTCATTTGAACGATCAGCTCCTCCACGTGAAACTATCATACCACGCTCGATAAAGGGTATGTGTTTATTTGAGATAAAAATCAACCTCTAGATGATGACACCTCTCTTCTTTGGGTCATCTTTACAACCATTGAAATATATATATATTTAGGGCAAAGTGCAATTTAAATTTGACGTTTGCGAATCATTTATAGATTATAACTTAACTATTTTTTTGACAAATTAAATCTCTATCTTTTAGTCAATTTGAACTTTGTTGTCAATATATCTGTAAAATTCAGTATGTTTATGTATGTCATATTTTTCCTTTAATAAGATATTTTAACATTATTTTAACTTCCCCCGTTATATGTAACTCGAAGAGAAGATCAATCAAGTTCAAAATTAATTTGGAAATTGCTGAAAATGTTAGAAGTTGGATAAAAATACTTAATTAAATGAAAAACGTAATATATATTTGTTGGATTTAACGGATATCATTTGACGTCAAAGTCTGATTTACTAAAATATGAAGATGAAAATTGATTTGTTAAAAAAAAAAAAAAGTTTAAGCTAAGTAACCCCTAATATTAGTGTTTTTATTACACTTTTTTTTTTTTATATATATTTGTGGGTATTTCTTCTTAGTGACCTCCAATTTATTTAACTCGATTGCCTGATCATGGATGAAGTGAGCCCTGATCCTCCAAAGTCGAACCCAGAGAATAATGACAAGGAAAACTCGATTGGCAGCAGACTGGGATCACTGACAATACAGGAAGATGTGAAAGAAGGCGAAGTAGAAGATGAAGAAGGCCTGACAATATATCCATATGAACGTCTCATAACTACATCAACGGATCCTATTTCTGACATAGATGTTACAAAGCGCGAGGTACATACCGATTGGATTATCATTGGCATAATCACTTATAGTTTAATTTCTTTTCTGGACCTGAGATATTCAAATTTTAAATTTTCAGACGTATCTTTCTTCTGAGGAATTTAGAGCGAAATTTGGAATGACCAAGGACGCGTTCTATAAATTGGCGAAATGGAAACAGAACAAGCTTAAAATAGCTCTTCAATTATTCTAAATTTTCTTCATAAAGTCCAGCTTTTGTCATCACCACACTGCAATTTAGTTTGCTGGTTGAAGAAGGCTTCCCTGCAAAAAAGTAAGATTTGGTTTTGCATGGCTTTGTATTATTTAGTCGTAATTTCAACTCTAAACTCAATTAAGTGTAGTTCTAATTCTCTCAGCCTTTAGGCTAGTAAGTTTGCAGGGTAGTATAATTTAGATACTTAGTGTTTGAGATCATTTATAGATTAAACTTTAAATATCTTTTTTACAAACTAAATCTCCACCTCTTGACTTTTAACAGTTTGAACTTTGTCATTAATTTATCTGTTAAATTTATCACGTGTATACTACATTTTTTATTCAATTATATGTTTAATTTGATTTCTAATTCGATTTTTAACTTTGTCGATCTTTTTTCTAACGATTTCAAACTCTGTTGAAAGATCAACCGAGTTCAAAATCGAGTTATAAATCATTAAAGAAGTTAGAAATTAAGTTAAAATATATGATTAAATGAAAAATATGGTATACACATTGAACATCTAAATTGTTGATTGATATATAACTTCAAAAGTTTTAGTGTAAATTATATTTTGCTCTAAGTTTTTGGGTAGTAAGATGGAATCAAACAAGCTTATTTTAAGCTGACCAACAATAAGTTGTAGGTTAGTTGAATCATATCAATTTCTAAATACTTTTTACGATCTCGATTGAATCTAACGACTAGTCATTGTGCAACAGTTTCTTTGATCTGCAGTTGCATAGCTTGTTTTTTCGGGATGGAGTGAAAAAGACAGGCGCCGATTATTTTTTTAGCTGCTTTTTGCTCCTACCAAAGAAACCTTTTATGTCCATAATTGAAGGACTTAATCAGGGTTATAATTTTTTTTTTTTTTTTGAGGTTGTTTGGATGTCCTGTTTGCTTCTTTGTTGAGTTTAGTTTGATTATATTATTTATTTGCCCTCAGGTTTTGCATTTTTTGAGAGAAAAAAGGTGTGTTCAATTTTCCCTTTTTAAGGAAACATGATGATTGGAAGAAGTATTTAAAGGGTTTTATTTATTTAGGTTGTATTGAGGATCCAAATTTGTAAACTAGTTTTATTGATTTGATAATGCAGGTGTGATCTCTCTCTCTCTCTCTCTCTCTCTCTCTCTCTCTCTCTCTCTCTCTCTCTC
>CM039529.1:16703585-16811627 GCA_022433055.1 Begonia peltatifolia
CTCTCTCTCTCTCTCTCTCTCTCTCTCTCTCTCTCTCTCTCTCTCTCCCTCCCCCTTGATATCAGACTGCTTTTCAAATGCATAAAAATGTCAGCCTGACTGTTCTAGCAATAGATTGACTGTTTTTGAATTGTGATTTATAGTTGTTTGGTGCATTAGAATCTTAATCAAACTTGAAGCTTTGGGATCGAATACCAAACCTTTGCAAAAGATGAAGCTGATTAATATCCACCTCGCTGAGGAGTTGTAAGAGTGATGTAGATATTAGGCCTGCCAAAAGAAATATCTTGTAATATTAGACATATAAGGTGACCTTGAAATATAAATCAATTGAAGGCGAGTTTAACTGTAAGCTTTATACTTGCCTCGGAAATAAAGTAGCGGGGTTCGTGCCACTAAGAACAACCAGTAGATAATTCATGAAGATTTATCTTCCTGGCGGTTTGTTTTCCGCTAACAATTTGTTTTAGGTTTGGAAGAGGTAACGCCAATGCACAGAAAACACATTGTTGTTTAGTTGACAAGAATTCTAATCGAGACATAGGACTTGGGTCAGGTTGTCCGATTAAATCTTTGAGGGTCAAATTGTTATACTCGGCATTCCCGTCTCAGCTAATCTCCGGGTTGTGGAAGAACATTCTAATTAAAAAATTCCCGATCTTTCCAAAGAAGAAAGTGTCAAGAAATCATTTTGATGACTAATATCAATTCAGCAATTCTAAGTTCAACTCTATCTATCCTCAGACAGTAAAGCGTGATTCAATCTATAAGCTGATATTAGTATAAATTAAATATAAAATTAATGATGATTTAGGATGGGATTGAATGGTAAGATTCGAAGTTCAACTTCATGGTATGTCCGGTCCATTAAAATTGATTCAAAGTCTTAGAATGATTCATGTGTATATTTTTACAATTTTACCAATTAAGGAAGGACACGTAAACAATACACGCGGATGCATGATTAGAGTCTAAACGTATTAGTTCTTCATAAATATCGGCAAAAACCATGGCTTCGCTGCCCTATATTTCGGGACATAACTTTGTATAATTATACAAGTTGGTAAGAAGAGAATTCCATCATTGTGTGAAGATTAAGTTAAAGCTATAAAATAGATGAGAGAGAGAGAGAGGGTAAATGACAAACTCAAACTAGTTTCTTAAATCACTTGCAATGCACCAAATAAAGGAATAACAGCATAGCGTAGTGTAGAAAGAGTAGTTTTAGTACAAACTTGTTTCTCTCTATCACCAATTCTTCTTTCATTTATGCACCAAAACTGGCTCTCAAATAGTGTGCTTCGACCAAATTTCTCATACTGTGTAATGCTGCTGAATTGTGTCGATGTCTAGCCCTTTGAGCTTCACCACTGACTCGACATGGCCTTTGAGCGTGTTGAGCTCTCGAAGCCTAAATCCAAGAGATAAATCTCATTACAAAACTTAGTGTTTCTAATTTGTTATTTTATAGCATTTTTGGGAAGCACATTTAGCATGATGTTTCCCAAACTCATTTTCTGTTACTATCTTTGGAAACGAAAAGTTGTTTTCAAAGCAGTGGCCAAAAGCAAGCATTTAAAAATTTGAAGAATGCCTGAATGGTTTATAGCTCACCTAGCAATCTCGGCTCTTCTCTTGGCTTGCTCAGCGATCTCAGAAAGTTCTCGGTAGCTGCTCTTTTCTGGGAAAAGATCAGCTTTTTGTGGCGGTTGAAGGCCATGGAGGGTTCTTTGGGCAAGAGCCCATTGAGCCTCTCTCTCCTCTTTTCCATAGTCTTTCTTGGTGGTAAATGCAGTCTGTTACAAAAATAATTGTTTTTCAAAAATTTCAACTCACTCGTCAAGGAAAATCCCTCAAGGACAAGTAGAAACATTGAAAATATTACCTTGTTTTCAAGCATGTTAACCCATGCCTTCCCACTTAAGATGTAACGAATAGCAAATTTCATCAAGTCAAGTGGAATGTAGAAGACGATACTGTAAAGCCAGATGACACCGGCCCAACCCCATCCAGCTCCTTTAATTTTTGCGAACTTCCAGTTAGCATAAACAGCTATGACAGTGGCAACCTGAAATAGAGAGCAAATAAAGAGAAGGAAGACGGGAAGAGAGCGGGGAAAAAAAAGAAAAAGAGAATTAGAAAATAGAGAGAGAACTATTGATTACTTGAAACAAAGGAACAGAAATTAGAACAATATATAGATAGATTTAGTAAGAGATAGAGAACTCTGCACAAAAATATGAACTTTTGAAGATAACATCAGAAAACAATAGAGAGCTTATAATTAGTCTTATATTTAGAAACTATATGGTTTTGAAAGATGATTGCAGTACTTTAATTGATTGAAAAGTGAATAGTAGTAAGCATATTAACAATATAAATAGTTGAAGATTATTACAGAAATTTGTAATTGATGTAAGAAATAACATATTGTATAAATATGAGCAAATACTTAAGATTATTGTTTTCACTAGAGGTTTTCTAATTTACTCAAGTTGGAATTGATAAATAAACTTTGGGTTCAACTATTGAGGCAAACAATGATTATAGAATATAGAATATTTGTCCTGTTTTACGCCTAACTTGACTAATGCTATTCTGTCTATTACTCTTTTTAATCTGTACTATTTTTGTCCTGCGTGTGCAATCCATCACAGATTGGCAACATCAAACTAAAACTTTATATATAGACATCATCAATTGGAAGCAAACTAATGAACAGAGATTGAATTATTACCAGTTGCGCAATCAAAAAAGCCGTCAGTAAAAGCAAACCGGGGCGTTCGACATATGACCAGCTACGAGAACGAGTCACAAAAATGAGGGCCTGGCTAACTATGCTAACTTGAAGATATAAAGCTGCCATCATCTCTTCGGGGCTATCCCTAAGTGATCTCACGCCAAACTTGTTCTGCACATTTCCAAGAATACAAACAGATATTAGTGTTTTGTAAACAAATATGTTGGTTTTCTCTTTTTGCTTCGTTTTAACTTCTTTTTTTCATTCAAAATTAAATATATTAAGAAACGAGAATTCAAAGATACAGGAGGAGGAAGAAAAGAAAACTTCTCTTGCAACGCTCTTAAGATCTTAATAATTCTTCCGGTCGGAGACAATTAGGTTAAAATGATAATTCTTAAAATACTTAAGAGTTATAAACTCAATTGACAATAACAAAATTAATTTTATGCCATAAATTAATATATGAATATTTATTTTCAAAAATAATTTCATTACTATGAGTTCAAATTGTCTATTAGACCTATAATATTTAATCGTCAAATCAAATTCTTTTAAAAAATAGCAAGGATCATTAAGAAAGTATACGTGTCATTAGATTTATTTTTTCACAACATGACAATTATATAAATAAAAAGACGTACCGAGAAGAAATCAGTGTCTTTCATTAACCAAAAGAAAATGACGGTCATTAATGCCAAGTAACCTCCAAGCACAACGCCGGTGGCAAATATTTCTTTCAATTTCCAGCTATCTGGGAGTGGAGATGGTTTCACTCTATCCTTCGAGATTGTCATTATCGTACCTAAGGAAAATTTGTAATGAATCTCATTGTTATCATTACAAGAAATAAAAAGTCATATGAAATCAAGTTCTTTTTCAATAGCTCACCGTCGTTCAGAATGGCAATAATTAAAACCATGAATGGGGAGAAATCAAATTTCCATATGAGAGCAATGAACATGAAACCAAACTGTTAAATCACATAGAACATCAAAATTAATCATATTATTAGAAGTAGACTAACAATTAAAGTAAGAATCAATCACTTTCCACTTACAACAATACGGATTGTAATGGAGACTGCATAAATCTGTAAAAGAGGAATATGTAAAAAGCAATTAATAAGTCAAATAAGAAACAAGAATTTTAAGTCAAAAGATTCATGGACTGCACAACAACATTCCAATATACAGATTAGATGATTTTCAAAATTAGAGCGAATACATGTGTTTTAAATATAACTAATTCATCTTCAGTTTCATATCTTTGAAATAAAAACAATCTTCTTTTTCTTTTTTATTACGTTAGAAGTTTATTTTTTGTTTACCTATTTGTGTCCAAATCTTCAATATTTTCTCAAAACTAAACCATGTTAGTGTGTCTTTAAATTAAAAAATGTACAAAACAAAAATAAGTGAGCGTTTAGAATGTCAAACATATGAAATGTTCAATGATTGTTTCACAAGGATGCACATATTAATATTTAGTGTTCATGTTTTATACGTTTTACAATATATAGTTGAGAGTTTAATTAACAAACCGTATAATTCTTCATTCTTTGAAAAATAGCTCGGCTTGTAAGGACTGCACTAATGATGACACTAAGACCGGGTTCAGTGAGAACAATATCTGAAGCACTTCTTGCAGCATCGGTAGCATCAGCAACAGCAATTCCAATATCTGCTTTTTTCAAAGCAGGGGCATCATTCACTCCATCACCGGTCATTCCACATATGTGTTTTCGCTCTTGCAACTTCTTCACAATTTCATATTTGTGCTCTAAACATCAAAGAAAATGAGCCTAAAATTAGCTATCACCATAAATTTTATTTTACAAAAACCATCATGAAAATGTAGCAACCTGGGAAAACTCCAGCAAAGCCATCTGCTTTCTCTATAAGCTCTTCAACGGGAAGGCCGGCAATGCTTTCATCCTTGTGTTGGCCAAGTAAGGAAGCGCTAGGATACATGTTTGTTCCCATTCCAAGTCTGCGGCCAGTTTCCTTAGCTATGGCAAGTTGGTCACCTACGTGTAAAACACTAAATATTAACACTCCTAAAACAACCAGCAGTTTAATTTCTTATCAAAATGAATAATATATTACCAGTAATCATCTTGACATTCACACCAAGATGGAGAGCTCTTCGTATTGTCTCAGCACTGTCATGTCTTGGCGGATCAAAGAGAGGCAATAAACCAACAAATTCCCAAGGACCACCTGGACTTTCCTTAGTTTTCTCGGGAACTACCTGCAAGAATTTTAAGAAAAAATCAAATTTACAGCACCTCTCGCAGTAGAATTCTAGTTCAAATCATTGTCATACATACATGGAAAATTAAAGATTAAAACCTGTCTAGCTACAGCTAATGACCGGAGGCCACGTTCTGCAAATTTGTCAATGATATTATGAACTTTCTTCTTAACGTCTTCCTTGCAGTTGCAAAGAGCTAAAATCTGTTTGAATAAAAAAAATAGAACTGAGAACATAACTAGAATTTTTACCAATATTATTTAATCAAGCACTTCTTGAAAATGGTGTGTGAAGGGAAATGTGAAGTAAAAACTACCTGCTCTGGAGCACCCTTACTGGCTCGATGCCAATTTCCATTCGAATCAATATATGTCAATGCAGTTCTTTTATCAACAGGATTGAAGGGTAAGAAGTGCACTTCTGTTATACCAGCTCGAGCCTGTACTCACAGAATCACCATAAAATTTCAGTGTCAAACTCATATTACTTTCTATACACAAATATGATAACGAAATGTACCTCTTTTGGATCTGCTAGCATTCCAACGAAGACGGCATCAATGGCATCTTGGTTTTCTGTCCTTGATGCCCTTGCTGCCAGTAAAATTATGTGCTCTTTATCGACATCTTTGCCAAATACCTCAATTAAACTCCTATCAACGCTAAGCTTGTTAAGAGTAAGTGTCCCAGTTTTGTCACTGCAAAGAACATCCATGCCAGCCATTTCTTCTATTGCAGTCATTCGCTTGGTGATTGCACCCTGCTGAGATAGCTTGTGTGACCCAATTGCCATGGTCACGGATAAAACAGTAGGCATGGCAATTGGAATTCCTCCAATCAAAAGAACGAGAAGATTGTCAATTCCATCACGATACGCACGATGCTGAATCGGGTACATTACTATAAGTTCTATCAACATTCCGACTGCTATAGAACATATACAAAAGTTCCCAATCGAGGTGAGAACCTTCTGAAAGTGACCAACTTGGTTGGTGCTATCCACAAGATGAGCAGCCTTGCCAAAGAATGTATGAACACCAGTGGCAATAACAACAGCTTCAATCTCTCCTTGCTTGCATGTCGAACCAGAGAAAACTTCATCCCCGGGATGTTTTGTCACTGGGAGTGATTCTCCAGTGAGAGCAGATTGGTCAATTTTCAATGGATCGCCCTCAAGAAGACGGGCATCGGCCGGGATGATATCCCCCAACTTAACACTAATGACATCTCCTGGTACCAAAATTGCAGCATCTTGTTCGCTCCATTTTCCATCTCTAAGAACCTATCACAAACCATTAAACTGATTTATGAATTACAAATACAAACATTATTTTCGTTCACTATTTCCACTGATTTAGTTTGTTTCCTTTACACCTAACAACTGTCTGAAGTAATGAAAACCATAATTTAGCTTTTAAAAGCCAGAAATTCAACCAGTATAATGCAAGAAAACTAATTAGCAAAAACCTTTCATTTACTGTTAAATTAAAAACTATGCATATCTTCACTACTGCTAGTATGAAGATTGAACATGCAATGCAACAAATGCCAAAAAACCTAGAGACATTTTCGGAAGTGTTAATGAAAAATATTGGAGATAACACAACAATTATAGAATAGAATAATAAGACACTATTTTTGAAACCACTAGACACTATTGCCGTTTAAAGGAAGGATAAGGTATTTATAATAATTTTAGATACTTGTTCCGAATTGTCTCCAGTTTCTTTGTTCACAACAGCCCTTAACCTTTAAAAAGGCTTTAAAAAATTTGCATATGTTTCTCATTATCAATTAAAAACAAGGTCACTAAGATGCGTACTGTGGTATAGCTTTTAATTTTATTTCGTCACATTTACCTTAGTTTTAGGAGCAAGACCAGCCATCAGAGCAGCTGCTGCATTGCCAGCATTATTTTCTTCGATGAAACTAATGGTGGAGTTGATAACCAACAGACAGATAATTCCAAGAAAATCCTGCCAATCTGGAGGCTTTCCCCCGCCATTAGCTAAGGCAATTGCCATTATAGCAGCAGCCCCCATCACCCATGAAAGAGGATTCCACATGAATCCTAAAAATTTCAGAATCTTGCTTTCCTGTTAAACACATACAGAATCAGTTTTGAGTTTTGAGTAAAAATTTAACATTCTATTGTTGGGAAAAAAAACCTTTTTCTCTTCTAACTTGTTTGGACCAAAAATTTGAAGCCGGTTTTCTCCCTCCTGGGACGATAATCCTTCTCGGGTGCATTTCAACTGCTGAAACACCTCATCAATGGGAATTTTCTCCTGAAAATTAATGACCTATTAGAATTTTTTTTGCCTGGTTGTACCTCTTAAATTTTGAAAATCAATCTAGTGTATGTGTGTAATTTGATTGAGATCAATCACTGTAAAAAAATTTAAAAAAAAAAACATAAAAGAGAAACAGAGAATATGTTTGGAAAAGCTTTTAGAAAACAGTTTCTAAAAAATTTCATTAAAACTTCAATCATTTCAAACAATGATATTTTATTATTTTACTTTGTCAGAAAATATAACCAAAATAGTTATTGCAAGTCTTTACAATCCTCAAAGAACAATTTTTTTTCAGGCTATTCACAGAAAGAATTCAGCAACACTTCTCACCTTGCTTCATGTATTTCTATTTTTAACAACAGTTTTGACACAAGGCCATGTATGTAATTCATAATAAGCAATACTGCATAACGCATCATTTACATATCATTTATTCATTAATATGAATAATATATTATTTAACCATCCATAATATATTATAATTATTACACTAATGAATAAATTACTCCTTAAAGTGTTAAACTAGAGTCTACTATTATTAACTTATGATACTTTACACCTGATAACAAGCTTCCAAAAAACCAGTAAATTTCAAAGCCCAAACCCAATTATTGCCATCAATATTATAAAAATAAAAAACATTATTGTTGGTGAGGACTGACAGCCAAAAAATAGGAATATTTTTTTAATCATTGACTCGAATATTAACAACATGATCAGTGGACTCAATCATAAATATCTGGACGAATCCGAACCAGAACTAGAACTTCGAAATATTGAAATTAAGGCGTGACAACCATCAGACTTTATAATTTAAAATAATTATATATTTTTATATTAGCGTGTCGATAAGTTTAAGGGCAAAGGTAAAAATCTTTAATTTATATGTTGTTGTTAGTCACAATCAGACGACGGATAACATGTGAAATCATCAAGGGTAAAGGCGCAAATAAAAAGATAAGGTAGGGGCAAAAGAGAGATTGTAATGGTTGCCAATGAAAAGGGTCGAAATTGGAGGTAGTGAGAGACTGAGAGGGGCATTGAATGTCAAAAAAGTTTCCAAAAATAAAAGTTCTAAAAGGAAAAGTCCAAAGTACCACGGACTGGTACTTTATATTTCCAAAAAGTAAACACCCTTCATAGAGAGAGAGAGAGAGAGAGAGCTGGGCGGCCATGGCCACATCCACATGTGGAGAACATTATTGCCTGTTTGGCTGGAGAGAAACTGTAGGAAAACGTAAGAAAACTAAACTGTACGGTTTCTCTTCGTTCGATTCGAACGCATATGCTACGATTTCTTGACTCGTTGTTGGGTGAGGAAGAGTGAGAAAAGGAAAATAGACGGATTCATCGCTTGGATTTCCGATAATTTTCTCATCGGGAAAGGGCAAATTCGAAGATCGTTGAAATCGCTAAGGAAAGGGAATTTCGTATCCTGGCGATCGGCTTCAAACTGTAAAATCTTAGACCGAATTTCTACGGTTTCAATTATTTTCAGTAAGAGATTGAATCGAACAAATTATTCTGAGAAAGCAGGAGAGAAGGCGGGAAAATGAAGAAGAGCAGGAAAGTGAGGAATGCAGAGCAGACCATTGTTCACTACAAGCTAAAAATCCAACGCAATTTTCCAAAAAAAAGAAACTCCCAGAGCTACACCAGAAAAATTCTCTTGAAAAAACGAGGAAGAAAATGGTAACAAATCGCAAAGCGATTGAGGCCATACCAGATCAACGGTCTCGTTCTTGATCTCCTCGAGGCTAATGGCTTTTTCGTTCGCCATTTCTACCTTATTCAACTTCCCTAATTCCCCCTGAAAGTAGAGAAGAGGACGAAGAAGAAGAAGAAGAATAAGAAGGGGGGGCAAAGCTTCTGGGAACAGACCTTCTCCTCTTATATACAGAGGCGAACCATGCACGGCCAATTCTCTCTCCTCTCCATTTTCTCACTCTACGAATCACAAATGGGACCCAGTCTCAGATGACGACACTGTAACCTCCGCTGTACCGAAGGGGTATATGATTTAATTAAGTTTAATTAGCCCTAATTTTTATCAAAATTTCAACTCTTTTTTTATTCATTTATTCTATTTTATTATTTTCTAAATAATTATCTCTAATAGTACTCTTTCACTGTATTTCTCAACTTTTTATTGATTAAATTATTATAATATAATATTATTTTACACAAATTAACACACTAATGATTCATAATTATCCCAAAGTAAATTATAATATAAAATTAACATTATTCATAATTTAAAATTTAAAATTTTGTAAAAAATACTCGAGTAGTTAAAAAAGTTGGAACCCAAATAACTATGAGGGAATTAGTAGGGGAGTACATTATACATTATTCACTTCACTCGGATGATTGACTCAAACTTAATTAAACGTACTACTTCAAGTTGAAAAGAAAATTAATAGTAAAACCGAAGCATTAGAGCTAGAAGTCTAAGACCATGTAACTTCGAAGAAAGCACGCTTGTTGTGCAATCGGACATCATTTTGGGAACGTGGAAAGTGATCTTTCGTAGACAAAAGTAAAATCTCCAACAAATACATTATGATGTAAAAATCAATAAGTAAATCATACATATGTAGGAACAAAATAGACAACATTGTACAATCGTATATTTGGATTTCGTTTTCATAATTTCATTTTTTTTCATAGATTTTAATTTTATTTTAATTGATACAATATTATTTTCAATAAAGTATATAAAAAATGTAGCATTATTTTTACCCGTGTGGACAAAACATCGTAGATCACTATTTGGTTGATCCTTTGAATATAGACTTTCTTTTTCTTTTCTCTTTAGCCATGAATCCGTCGCTCGTAGGTTGGATAAGTCGTTTTTTTTTTTACTTGACATGAGTAAAAATAAAGTCACACTACACGACGAACGTTTAAAAATTAAACTAAAAGTTACCGATATAAGAATTGAATTGAATCTATAGTGACTAGAAGTACCCCCTAACCCTTCATGGGAATAAAGATATTAGTTCTTGTAAAAAAAAAATAGAGAAATTAATTATTAAATTTAAAATATAAAATAATTTTTAAGACTTAGTTATAATATGAACAATTTATCTCAATTTATATTATTTAACATTAATTAATTAATTAAGAAACAAAGACGTGTCTTGAATAGCTGTAATGAGGAGTGTAAACGATTAGGGTTGATATGAACTAAGGTGGGGAAGCTTGCTAAATGATATCTCTAATTTTGACAAATCCTATGCTTCTACTAACAACAAAAATCGTATTAATTAATACCTAACAAATTTGATAAATCTCTTAGTATCTGCAAACCATTAAATCCCGGTTAACACGTTATTAGTTGACTTCGTTAGTTGAACTCCAAATGACAAATGTTTTGTGTTTCTAATCGACTATATTTCAGGCTTTGATGTCGTAGAGCTTTATCTCCTTTGAGTCAAATTTCAAATAGATTTGTTCTCGGATTTTATCTCAAAACATGTTTTGTTATTTTAGAAAAAAAAACTTTATTTATGAATCGATCTTCTGTACCTTCTTTAAACGATGTGTAATTCTACAACTTTCCTGATATTTGCTAATTTCACAGTTATTCATATAACGATCTATCTTAGACTGGATCTAAAATTCATTTATTTTGGAAAGTAAACATCTCAAATAAAACTCGAACTTTATTCTCATCCTCGTTGAAACAAAACTAACTAGATTAAGAATTACGTTAATATAATAATACACTTAGCACTGTGCTTAATCTCAATATCTATTTTTGATTTTGTGCATAAGTAGATCATTAATAGAATATTCATTAAATGATCTATTTTTTTGCTGAATCATATCAGTTAATTCCAAATCAAAAGATTCTAATACATATATTCATTTAACTATATCCCTTGTTTAAAAAAAAAAAACTAAAAATTGAAATAGGAGGAAAAACAAGTTAAATAAATTAATAATGATGAGCATTTATTTATTATCTTGAAGATAAATAAATAATATTAAGCACTTTTAAATTGGCATTTTGTCTTAATCAAATATTAATTACAAAATGATGGTTGAAACTTTTGATTAAATAAAAGAAAATAAAAACTAATCTTTTATTTGAATTATTAAGAGAATAAACTATTTATAAGATAATGAGTTGTTTTAATGGGGAATTTGACTTTGCATTTAATATTAAAAAAGAAAATTATTGTCTTTTCGGCAACAAGAAAATAAACGAAAAATTGTGGTTATCCAATTCATCAGGTTAGAAAATTGCACTATCTTATATCGTGTAATAAACATGCAGAAGATCAATAAACAAATAGAAGTTTCTTCTTAAACTAACGATATACGATCTCGGTAAAACTCAAGACTAGATCTATGTTCGGTTCAAACAAACAATATTTCGTGGGTAAGAGTAGAACTCTCCGAAAATAATAGAGGAGCAGCACTAAACAAATTTGGTTTTTGGTTGACAAAATTAACTATTATTATTATTATTAATTTACATATGCAACATGAAATATTATCTCTTGGCTGTTGGATTCCTTCAAAAGCTACTCTTTCCTCAAATAAGAAGCTAGAAATCCAAATTTATAAACTTATAAAATATTCTCCGTGTGTGAGCGCACACACGCGTGTGTGAGCGCACACACGCGTGTGTGTATATATATATATATATATATATATATATATATATATATATATATATTTCTAGGGTTTGCTTTGACTCTCATCAATTGACAATTGTGAGTAGTGAGGGCAATTAAATTTTGTAGATAATCAATTTGAGATTTATTTAGGTACTAAATGCAGGCCAATGAACACTAGTTTGAAAGTCAAAGAAAGAATGCAATTATAAACTAATGTGTTGTTAGAACAAAGTGAGAACAAGATAATTGTTGATTTTATTATTTTTATCGCTTATTTGTATTTTAGTTTATTTTTTGTTATTAAAATACTAAGAAGGTAACATAAGTAAAGATGTTTGTCCATTTTGTTGGCGGCTATCTAGATAACACTCATCTTGCATTTGCACCTTTAGGAATTTATTGATTTATTTTTAAATCGCTACTCGTTGATTTATTATCCACTTCTTGAGCCGTTCTTATTTATGTGTGTGACATGCGTGAATGTGTCGTTTAGGAGATCGTCACTCGAAATATTCAACGTATGTAACGTTTTTATGTTTCATCTTTAGATGCTGATGTCGATTAGAATACTAGTTTCGAAAATGAAATCTAAGCAAAGGAAAACTAAAGAATATTATAGATTTCAAGAAATTAATAAGAATTTTAGTATTTTTGCATATGAGATGAGATTAGTTCATGAAATAACTCGAGTGTACTCAAAATATGAAAACATAATAGAACAAATGCAATGTCACATAACATAAAAAATACAAAAGAAGATATTTATTTGGGCCAAGGGTGATAGTGTTAATTATCTTGATAATCATTTGACAAATGTTTTACAATATCAAGAACAACGTAAGCGAGGTTAGTAATGCATAAAAACGAAGTCGAGTCAAAGTGTGAAAAAGTCATGTTTTGTCTATACTATCGACCATACCAGGAAGTGCGGTCAACCAGACCATGGGTCGAGAGCAAAAATGACCTCTAGTGGAGCAATTGCCAATCAAAGAACAAGGCATGGTCAATTCGACAATTGTGGCCAACGAGACAAGATGGCCGAGAACAAAAATCTAAAAGAGTAGTAGGCAAGACCAAGTCGTGCGATCAACCAAACTCCCTATGTAGCTGACCATTCAATTATAAAAAATGATCGTATAACTTTCAAGCTAACAAATATTGTTAGATAGGATTTAGTTTCAATGATTTGTATCTAAACCTATGATTTAAGTGAGGTAATCTTTTTAAAGGTGAGGAAATTGAACACTTTTTCACTTGTTGTGATCAAGGTAAATAAAGTTATAGTTTTCATCTTTGGATCTTCTATTATAAAAGAATAGCACATGAAAACGTATTATTTGTCATTGTTGATTAAACTTTATTATCGTTACGTAAATCTAAGTTTCATGTACGAACCATGTGTATGTAATGATGTATATTAGCTTCTTTTTGCTATCCGTTTTGCAACTAATGAGAGTTTATTGTGAGACGTTCATAAATTTTTAGATGTCATACGTAATTTTAATGAATTATTTTGTAAAATAAACATAAAAAAATTATAATAAATCTTGAAAGTGTTAAAAAATCACAAAACTTTCCAGAATTTCTTCCCTTAATATAGTGGACATGTAGTAAAAACTTCAGAAAAATCTAATATTGTTTGGTATATTTTCTGATATGGGCACTAATATTTTGAAGATTAAAGCATGTTCTCGAGTCTTCCACTTACAGTGTTGGGAACGAGAGCCCGTTCTTGAGAACAAGAGCCCCCTAAGATTTGTTTCGTTAACAAACTGATAGTTTAAAATCTATTTTGTTAGCAAAGATAATTTAAGGTCGATTCTATTAATAACTTCATAATTCAAGATTTTTCTTTTAATTTACCTAATTATATCCAAATAACTCTATAAAATAAAATTATCAATAGAGCTAACGTGCGATGAAAATAACATGAGCAAATCTTAAACGATTGTCCGTGGCATTTGAAGTTTAGAATATTTGAGGTTAATGCTTTATCTTTCCTTGCACATTAGCCAACTCCAAATAGTCCTTTTCTATTCTCTTTGACTCAACCATTGGTTTCAAATGGAAATATCATTATCATAAACCTAATGTTGAGACGATTGCGTGATTTAGGTATGTATGTATTATGTTTTTCTTGACGTTTATCACATAAGAAACCTCACAAGAATAGCTAAGAAAACATGTCCACTTTAAGATAACTCGTATAACAAAGTTTTTCTCTAGACACAACTCGAGTAAGGTCGAACTAAAACTAAGCAACACACATCGAGCATTTTTTTTAAAAAATTTTACAATCTAACAAAGCTCGGTTTTGAAAATTTTACGAGTAGAAATCCAAATCTATCTATACGATCATTTCAATTTGAATATAATAACTCATCTAACTAAAACCATAACGGAATCATTCAACAACAAAAATGCCAAATAGATAAACTTTAAGACAAGGATTCATAGCTATCTTACAAAAAGTAGATAAAATATAAAACAACATAGAACAATTGAGACAACCCGGCAATCGCTTATTATTTTGGTACTTGTACAATGAGACAACCCAACAATCAAAGTTGCGAAATCCCGTGACTTAAAACTTTCGACGACATTTAAAATGTTTCTTATGTATCCACGTGATGAAACAATACATATTCTCTTTGAAATATTCATAAATACTTCGTAAATATTGAAAGCGTTTAGAGTTATAAATTCTTGTAATT
This sequence comes from Begonia peltatifolia, assembly GCA_022433055.1. Lineage (NCBI taxonomy): Eukaryota > Viridiplantae > Streptophyta > Magnoliopsida > Cucurbitales > Begoniaceae > Begonia > Begonia peltatifolia. The sequence goes on from CM039529.1 coordinate 16,718,223, forward strand.
AAAGAATAAAATCATTGTTAGCTGTACCGATAGAAAGCGTATACGTATGTGTCCGAATGGTCTTTAGTTGCTTGCAAAAGACAGGCTAATCAAGAAGACAAAAACATTATTTATTAAAAATAAAAATAAAATGAAAGAGACTTTGTTATAGTACTTTAATTGGAACAAATTCAACTATAATTTTCAAATTGTGTTTATTGGGCAACTTAATATATTTTTTAATTTGATTGATGCAATATGGAAACACAATACTAATTGTGAGTTGATGTCATGATAAATGATTGGTTGATTTATTAATTAAATTAATCAAGTTCTACTTGCCACTTCAAAACTCAATGTACAATTTTTATTAAATTTTTTTTTTATTATTTTTAATAGTTTATCAGAATAATGGGTCGATTAACACACAAGTTAATTTTATATTTCCTTTTTATTATATTTTTTAAATATAATTGTTGACATTTCAAATGATGATTTGGGTAATTAATATAATAAATTAATCATTATAATTTATTACATTATTTATATAAAATAATTATTTGACATCTTAGCAAGTATGATTATTCTTTTTTATTTTTAAGAAAATCCCCGAAAATACTTATTTGATTCATGATTTATGTTTTGCCTTTCATTTGTTTCGAGAAATATATCGATCAATTCTTCTGATTCTTTATTTTTCTGTTATTTTTTTTTTCCATTAAGATGAATGGATTAATGAAAATACGCAAAAAAAAACCATTCTTTGAGTTTTTTATTTTTATTTTTAATTTTACGTATGTCATTGTCTCTCTCTTTTAAAATAAGAGAATAAATGTAGCGTTACTCTTAATTAATTAAGCCGAATAAGTTACTCCAACAACACCTCCTCCCAAAGTTCAAAACTTAAAAATTGTTACATAATTTAGTAAGTTTGCCATTTGAATGCTTGATCAGTCATCACTCCCCACCATTCAATATTATTCACAGATTATGTAGATATTTATTTATTACCTTATCATTCTGATAGTGTTTTGAGGTTCCATAGACTTTGACCCTAAAAACAATTTATTAATTATTAATTGTTTTTTAAAACAACAGAAAATAAGATGAATAATAGAGGGTTGAATTTATCACAAGTGGAAAATGGGGATACACCAGTTGACAGTGCTGTAGTGGCTCTGTGGTTGGCTGTTTGGAACAAAGAGAATCTGATTTTCTTTTCTATTAAAAAAATAAATAAATAAATAAATAATTATGAGAAATTTAGTTTAATAAAAATAAATAATAAATCAACTAGAAGATGTCTTAATTTCAAAACAATACTTCCTCTTTACATTTTAATTTTACATTAATATATGACATTTATTGATTACTTTAAATATCTAAGGATCATAAATTAATATACGAATCGACATATTTGAAAAAATAAATTATTTTTTGACGGATCTATGTTGTGGACTGCGAATCATTTACTATCATTATAGTTGAAGATCGAAATGTATTTGTGATATTTCTCTATTCAAAATTAAAGCAGTTGTCTATTATTGACTTTCTATTAATGAAATAAATGAATATTCCTATTAATTAGTCTATTATTTATAGGTGTGTGCATACGTACTTAAAAACAAATGTAAATAAAGTTGCATGTATGCACTTTATTTAGAGTGTCTGATTGTATAAAACCATATTATAGTGTATTTTATAGTTTTCTTTGTCTTTTAAGTTTTATTAAATCAAAAATGAAACAAAAAAATTATTTACCCTAATCTTCGCAATTTCTATAATATTGGTTCGCATTAAGTTGAATTCGTTTTAAGATACTAATTAATGAATGTAAATTGATGACATTGTACAAAAGTTGATCATGCTACTAAGATATTGTCCCCTTTAACCTAATATTATCTTCTTACGAATTTGTTTGCTGAGAACTTACCAGTCGATCACTCAGCATTATATTGCTCCCGCCAGAGCATTTTTAACTTTGGAGTTCTTATGTGATCCGTCGCAAATTGTGCTCTAAAATGCGTCTTACTATTTTGGTAGAGTTTACTTACATGTGTTTTATTTCCATATATCTTCCCAAACGATATAAGATTGTGACGATCTCCTTTTTACGACTCAAAATTTATCTATACTTGAATCTTGGATTTACCTATATTCGGTTTAGGTTTCGAGGTTTGCCTCACAACTCAAGATTTGTCCTGCAATCGTGCGGATACGTACACATTCGGATCATCACAAGTAGGAATTTGTACTTGGTCATGGTTTCTCAGACGAGTACTCACAATAATGTTGTAGTGATATGTTGGCTTTTTGAGTTTTCGTCATATCTTTTTCACATGTTAAGATTTCTTAAAAAAAGATAAATCAAGTTTTAAATGAATTTGTTCATCCAAAAAATGTCTTCATGCTTTATATTTTCCTTAAATTTCACATAGAAGATAGCAGAACTACAACGACAATTTTCTCTATGGCTATCGAACCTATGAGGCCAAAAAAAATATTAACCTAATCAATACTAAGAGAATTTCACAATCTCACGTAAGTTCAAAAACTTAAAGAAGATCTATATTAAAGCAGACAATAAATTTTTGAAGTTGTTAATCAAAAGCAGATAATATTTTATTGATAAGAGTAGAAATTTATATGAACAATTTACGTTTAGTATATTTTTTCTTTACATTTCTACAAAGAGTAACGTCATAGACGTAATTCATTCAATAATAAAAATAAGATATCATATTATTAATATTTAAATTTAAATTCAAATTTTATCTTCAAAATCTTCATTAAAAAAATTGAACAATCAAAATAAAGCAAAAACTGCAACCAAAGACGGCAAGAGTCAACCACTTTTTGCCCACCATTTACACCTTTTTGAGGTGGATTTTGTGTCCTTTTATTCTCTCTCTCTCTCTCTCTCTCTCTCTCTCTCTCTAAACAAGTTGAGAGAACCTAAGTTCCACTGAACAAGTGGATGTACCCTTCACTTCTCAATTATTTCAATTTTTTTTTTTTTTTTGTATTTTGTCAAAAATATAATAATAATAATAATAAACATTTTATCATTTCCCATAAAAATGATTAATATATTTAGAATTATATATTTTAATAAATTAAAAGCACTATATCCTTTTCAATGATAATAGTTTTGGTCACTCATCTAATTGGGTTGAAACTCAATTGAATAATGAGAGGGGTTTTGATTATTTTAAGGTGAAAGTGGAAGACAAGATAATACATTATTTTTAGAGTTATAATTAATTGGGAAAAGTACACGTTTTTAGTAGTTAGGGCAAAATAATTGGACTTTAATAATAATAAACAGAGTTATATTTATAATTTAAGGTTTTTAATAAATTCAAGTCATTTTAGCAACAAATATTTCATTTTTTGCTAAAGAAAATTTTAATTTATTAGCGATATGCTAAATCTTAATAATCCTGTTGACGTAAATAAAAATAAGGACCGTTATATTTATAGCTTAATTTACTAATGAAAAATGACTGAATAATTATTTAAAATTGGAGTTAAAAAGATTTAATTGAGAAAATTATTATCGAAATTAAAAATTGAAACAAACTCTAAATTACGAGAATGAATATTACATTTTACCTTTTTTTAATTTGGTTAATACCACAAGTAGTTAAATATCAGAATAAATTGTAATAAATAAATAAAATATAAAAAAAACTTAGAGTTGATTTAGAACGTGAAAACTACTTTGTTTAAGATTTTGGAATTATTATTTTCCCTTGTTGAAGAAAATATTAAAATGACACGTCACAATCAAAGAACAATGGAATTTAAAGGTTGTTAAAATAGAAACTAAAAAAATAAAAATAAAAATAATTTTTTTTATCATCTTATAATATTACGATGATAAAAATAAATAAATAAATCAAAATTTAATTTTTAAGTGAGAAAAAGATTTTTATTTGATAAATAAGGACAGCAAATTAGTAAAAACATTGAATTAATACTGTAAAAAGTTATGATATTTAATGTATTTATATGAATAAACGAAGAACCAACCCTTAAATGTACAAGTCCAGACAAGTGATACTCTAATTTTTTATTTTTGATCTAATTGATCTCCAATTTTGGCTCATTTTTAGTAATAACAATGGGAGGACAATTTGTGGGTCAATGGATAAAACCAAAAGATGGAGCAAGTGAAGATTCCAAAGAACTTCGAGGTCGAGAGAAAAATGCAGTTGGCTCGAGCTCTTAATCTGCAGCCTTGATCGATCGCAATCTGGAACGATCTGTTCATTTGAATCCATTAAAGTTGATGAAGAAGAGATATAGGCCCAGAATCAAGGGGTTAAGGATAGGGTTTGTTAATCTTAATTGATAGGTTTAGATAAATGGAATTTTTCAAGCTTTCAACCGAAGTCGAAAATCAAACTTTTTATACGATAAAGTTATATGTTAGCTTCTAACTTGCATAATTTATTCGTTCCAATTTCAATTGACTCGACTTTATAGTCAATTTGTTCCATGGCTTTTCCTAATGTTACACACTAAACTTTTTATTTCTAATTTAAAATAATATTATATTAATTAATAATTATTTTATATGAATTACATTAATTAACGAAAAATAAGACATAAGGTTAGAATTTAAAAACAATTAAAAAATAAATATAACATGGTCAATTTTTGGGAGGCAAGTGTCACTTTTTCTTCTACAATTTTCCATCTTCAATAGTTTTATTGCATTTGGAAGCCTACCAATCAAAAAGAAGAAAATAGCTTTATTCCAGCCGCCATTAGAGCTTCTGGTGTAATTCAGAACCCATCCAAGTCTCAACTCCAATGCCAAAATGAACAGGAGATGGACGATCAATTGAGCAGGCTATGGTCATGGCTGCAGAATCAACATTTTAACTAAACTTATACACAGCAGTCGAACCATTGACATTGACCATGGACATAGAGAAATACACATTAGTACATTCAAATACCCTTTCTTTTTACGCAACAAACAAACGAATGAAATTGAAAGAATAAATGTGTAACAAAAGACATGACTACTTATTCTAATCATTGTTTGACATGTAACATTATTTGTCCAAATATGTGGTAATTGCTTCAAATGCATCAATCATGATTTATATAAACCTATGCCTCAAGGTAATGTACCACAACAAGAGAATCAAGCAAAAAATGGGCTTTGTATATTTCAATAGGAAAATATATTGAGCTTCAAACAATAACCCTACATGCAAGAGCAGAACAATAGAAATCAAAACTGGAAGATGATGAAAAGAAAGCTGACCCTTGGATAGATTGATGGACCAGTGAACCAGAAAAAATCCCTTTTCATGCATCAGCGCAACTCCTATGCTCCTGTATTTGCTAGAAAAGATAAAATGACGAAGGCCATTTATATTGATAACTTCTCTGAAAAATTCATTGCTTGGTAAAAATTTGATTTAAAATTGCAAGCTGTGCAATGATAAATAGCCTGAGAAAAAAGTATAGTTGAAAAGGTTGTAATTATCTATGTTGCTTGTCAAACTATAATATATGTTCATAACACATTTTTTGAAAATATGATTAATAGATCTAAATTTTTTAAGTAATATACTAAGGTTAAGATGCGTGATATTTTAAAATTTCATTTCAAAATTATAATTTTTATTCAAAAATATATTACAATTTTCAATATATTTCACCAGCTTTCAAAAAAAAAATTTACAGGTTGGAGAAAACCATCAAACGGCAGGCATATAGCAAAGTACTCTTCTTCCTTTACGACAAACAACAAAGAAAAGAAAACAAGCAAACTTATTTTCTAAATTGCAATTCAGACACCAACAGAAGACCAAAATAAAAAACCAAAGACGAGGTGAAATGTGAAATACTAACCTTTAGCTGTAGGTTCATCCTCTGGTTTCATCGCTGGGAAGAGAAGAACCTCCTGTTCACCAGAGAGAATTTAAAATATTTTGATAATCCACCATACAAATTTTCAAAGATTGAGTTCCTGCGTGTGGAGAGAAAGGCAGGACCTTGATATTTGGAGAATCGGTCAACGACATAGTTAGTCTATCAATACCCATGCCCCAACCGGCTGTAGGAGGCAATCCATACTCAAGGGCAGTACAAAATGTTTCATCTAAAGCCATTGCTTCATCATCACCAGGCTGTCAATCCTGAAAAAAAAGTCACAACTTACTTGGACTAATTCGTTTTTTTACATCCAAGTATTTGTGTTGATCTTCAAAGTGTCAAAAAAAAAAAAAATTCTTTTTTTGTTATCTTTGGTTTTATGTTTTTTTGGCCAAGTATTCAATCCAAAAGGGCTTATGAGTCACCCAAGCGATTGTATCTTCTCGGGCCGTAGGTAAAGGTGATCTCCCTAAAGCTATTGATCAGATCAATGGCACCACCCATGAGTTAAATTCTTTGAAATCGCAAATCTTCTATTCTCATGCAGTTTTATGCAAATTCACATCATTCAGATAAAAGATGCCTTGAGCTGTTCTGCAAAACGCTGCCTTTGTACCACGGGGTCATTCAACTCAGTATATGCATTACAAACCTGAATAAAATCAAAATTATTCATTCCGTCAGTTGCAAACACTATAGAGAAATAGAAGAAATAAAAGAAGAAATAAAATCACGAAAATCATTGTGTCAACGTACTTCTTCATGTTTGTTGACAAACAATTCAAACCGCTCAGTCAGCCCTGGTCTTGATCTATGCCACTTCGCCAAAGGACTCATTATCTCAGGATGATTAATGATAAAAGTTGGATTTACGCATGTCTCTTCAAGAAAGTGCCCCACAAGCTGCAATCATAATACATGACTATTTAGTAAAATAAAAGTATTCTTGAGAAAGAAAAAATATACAAAAAGCTTACAAACATAATATATAAACAAAAAATTTAAAAAACGAAATCAACAAGAAAGACCAATTAAAGAGTATATCGCAATGAACCATGTAATTTTGAAGAGTGGAAATCATTTTTCCATTCTAAAGTTAAAATAATTATTTTTTAGCAGTACGGAAACCTTGAGTAATATTTTGCCATTGAATAAAGTGACACCCCACTATACATAAATTTTCACATTTTTTCTCAAGTTATTGAAGATAACATGAAATTATTGTTTACCAATACCATAATACATTTATAAAAAAGACTGCAACATAAGTATATGGCCCTTCCATGAATGTTTGTCTGAGCGATTCAAAGAAATTCATAAACCAGAAAGAGCATGCTACGTTGTTTTGACATATGTTGAAAAATACCACGAGCTCGCAACAAAAGAAAAATTATTCAAAGATTACCTTGTCCAACATGCGAGCTATAGTTTCAGGAGGAGGATGGTTGATCTCAAACTTCTTGCATGTTTCCCTGAGATATTTGTTAGTTTCATCACTAGACAAGTCCTTGGGTATATTAAGATTTGCAATCTTTTCCAAATCCCCCATCATATCGATCCTTCTGCAAGGATATCAAATACATAATGCACCCCACACTCAAAAATATTATATAGATACATGGACAATCACGCCTATATGCCAATTGTCTTAAACACAAAGGGTTCAAAAATCAACAAATCAGCAACCAGTAACAATACAAACCTGTAAAACCTCCTACACCAACAATATCACAACGCTTGACCCTAGAATGGAACGTCTCAAATTCATCTTTAGTCAAATCTGTGTTACTGCATAACAGAAAGAACTAAGCCACTGATTAATTAAGAAAAAATGTCGGAAAAAAGGTGACAGTGCATTCCAAAAAAAAAAACATTTTAATCAGTCACTTTATTGATTAAGATCAACTGACAAACTACAGCTTAAAAGCCGAAAACTAACAAGAAAGATAAAAAGTTTGATACCGTAAGTCAGCCATAACTTGGACCTTAGCACCACCACCATGTAAATCATAAAAGTACAGAGTTTTTGTGGAAGAACGTTTGCTCATTATTTGCTATATAAATGAAAAAGTTAATTAGAGTTAAAAATAGAGTCAAACATTAAATTGCAATAATGCCCAAGCAATAAAAGCCATCCAGATAAAATACCTGCCAATGACACTGTGATGTCCACGAGATGATCACCACCATTTAGGCTTTGATACTTTTCAATATATTCAAGAATGGACATTTCAACAGAAAATTTGTAAGGATATGGATTATTTCCATCTGCCTTCTGAGTTGCTAGATATTTTAGCCTATTCTTAAAGTATTGCTGCAATAAAATAATCAATAACAAGATCAACAACAGAAATTAATGATGCAGACAATTTATAGATTTGAAGATTAACATAAAAGCTAATGGATTCATACTGTTGGGTCAATATTTTCATCATCTGCTGCTGACGATTTCATAGACTGGGTGCTTGACTTATTTGTCTCCTGGTCATAACAATACTTCATTAATAATATGTCCTAAAAATATAAAATACCTAATATTCACATGTCTAGAAATCCACTCGAAGATATTGCTAAAACAGACTGACCACACATTCATCAAGCAACCTTAAAATAAACAAATAAGAACGTTTTAACTTTTCTTACATAGATACACTGCGTTCTACTCCTTTTTTGCTCATAAAAAATCAAAAAGTGAAACGTAGGGGATTAAATACTACTTTTACTTCTGAAATATTCCAATGGAAAAAGAGAAACAAAAGTGCATGATAAAGTTACATTAAAACTCAAAAAAGAAAAAGAAAGAAAAAAAATGGTTTCTTCAAGCTCTTCCAACAAAAAGTGATTTTCTGATTTCCCTAAAACAACTCAAAGGCTGTTCGCAAGACTAGGAAGCCAAAAATGTTTTCGCAAGCTGTACCAAACAAACCCATAGGTCAAAGCAATTACATGCCTCTGTAAGAAAAATAAAAAATTTCATCTCAAAACTAAAAACCTGTCTTGTACAGACGATGGAATTCCTTTTCATTTAATTAATCATCACCAACACAATAAAACTATATATACAACTAATAAGAAACCTAGCCGCCAAGAAAGTAACTAATATTCAAAGACACTCTGCCTTATCGATAGAAGTAGTCAACTGAGTTCTGAACGAATTAACTCCTTGGTAATGGCGTAATCAATAGACAGAAAGCCCTCTGATGGGAAAAGTTGGAAAAGGATGGGGTGTGGTTATATCATGATAGAGGGGAGCATATGCAAGCTTTTTCTTTCAATATCCAGCCAAATGCAGGATCATCGTCAGATTATTCTACCTCCATTCACCATTTCGAAATTTGTATAAAAGGTTTATAAGAAACTTTGACTACACTAAAGCTATTAATAAATTATATCTAATGTTCCTCGTTCAATCTTAGCAGCTACTTAGATTCTTAATTTCTTCATTTTCTCGCAGTGAATCCAGGAAGAAAACGGAAAGTTTGCATTTTTTCAACAACAGAACCTGTCTTGTTTTCTCCTTTCTCTTCCTCCGTACGACGTCTTTCTTCTTCCTTCTGCCTTTGTTTCAATTCCTTTTTGCGGGCACTGTCAAAGAACACAAGATAAAAACACAGTGGATGAATCTTTCATAAACTCGTAGTTCATGAAAAAGAGACAAAACTTTCTGATAATAGATGCATTTCAGCTGAAAAGGCAAAATGGGTAGATAAAATGACGGAATTTTCTTGGAATGCAAACAGAGTTAGGAGCCTACATTTTTGTTGAGAGTTTCTTCAGGAGGTGCAGCCGACTCCATTCCAGGAGGAGCAGCAGAAACACAAGTAGAAGAAAAATCAGAAGCCTCCATAGGAGATCTGCTTCGACTGAAAGGGAATTCAACGTCCAAGCTTTGCTTGGATAGCAAGGAAGAGCGGGAAATGAGGGGAAGTTGTGAAGCCACCAACGGAAAGAAGGTGCAAAATTAGGGCTTTTTTCATAACTACATGTCGGAATGTGGGCCCCACGTCTCACTTCACGTTCTAAAATTTTCATAAATTCCAATATCAATCTTAATAAAATAAAATTGCGCGGTTTTTATTACGATAAATCGTAAAATTATTAAAAAAAATTTTAAAAAAAATCAAAATTTCTTTCGATATTCGTAAAAATTTCAAAAAAATTTAATATCATTTGATATAATTTTTTAAATGATCACTAATATTATAGAAATCATTTAAAATAAAACTCGTAAAACCGCTAATAGTTTAAAAAACCTGATGAGGTTTGTTTGTTAACAAATTGATAATTTAAGATCTATTTTATTTACGAATATAATTTAACGACAAATTTGTTACTAATTTCTTAATTTACAGCTTTTCTTATTGTTTACTCTTAAAACCATAAAAATCTTGATAAAAAATATAATAATCAAAATTGAAAATAGCTCTCATCTATTAAGACTAAAAAAAATAGAGACTACAAAATGAACAAAATTAATTTTCTTCGACTTTTCCGACCAACCTATCCATTCGGGTATGATCTCTCGAGAGGCTTCTGTCTCTCATAACACTATATTACAAAAATCATCTTTATTTTGGTATAACATCAATTGTCAAATTCAATCTCATCGAGCTTTGGGGATATTCACGTGGTCTGCTTGCATCGGTTTCATTTTTCGATTTGAGTTTTGATTCGAGTACCATTCTTGGCTGCCAGCCAGTGAACTCTATGAATTACTTCAACTCTATCTGTTCCAAGACTATGTTTTCAATGCATTTATCTTGATTGTAGATTTCAATAACTCAAATTTTATTTCGTCGAAATGAAATATCCGCAATTTAACAAAAGTGATGAACATGATTGTAAATACTTCTCAAAATCTACTGTGAAAACAAGTGAATCCGGCCGATAGACTGAAGATATGAATCATACTTGTTTCTTTTTTTTTTTTTTCGTCGCATATTTTTTAGGCTTTACAAATTGTCGTAAATAAACTTTACATTGTACTTCGATTTCAACATTGCCAATCTCTCTCATCGGTCCGAAGTTCTTCTTCACCTAATAGAAATTCCTACCAATCTCAATGTTTGTTCTTTATTTTTCTTTTTCATATTTCTAGTTTGATTATTATACACAATCTTGCAATCCAGCTACAAAACCACTTCAATTCCAAGAATAATCTATAAATGTTTGTGTACTAATAACAGCCAGCCAAACTAAAATACAAGCTACTCGGTGGCATATCCTGCTCTCTGTTGTTCCAATCCGAAAACAAAGTAGTGGAAATTGTTCTATGATCATTGAGATTATCTCACACAACTTTGTGAATTGAAGACAATCTAAGTATTTACACATCCGACAGAAGTAGTTTTCTCATCCGCTCCGGACAATGATCCGGTCGATGGTAGATCAACTCCTCTCCCCAACAGTAGATGTTGAAACCGTAGTATATGCTTAAATCTTTTACTACAAATTATGTCCTCGGTTAGAAGATAGAGAATAACTGGAGTAGGGCTTGGCTGATGCCAGAGGATCGTAAAATGAGCATCAATCCGCTTTTTTTTTCTTAAGTAATTCTATCGATTGAAGGAGGCTGCAGAATGGTCGTCTCTCCACGCATTTTCACTGTCTGTCCCGCTACATGTGTGATTTGGAATTTGAATTTGGCCCAAATCTCCGTCCAAGCTCATTTGCTGTACTTCGGCCGATGAAAGGATCTTTATGCTCTGAACACAGCTTACGAACTCTCTGCGAGCAATTAAGAAATTTGTAAGTATAGTCAATTTAAATTGCAATAGGAGAAAATAAAAAATGAAATAACATTGTTGAGTTGGCGAGATTTCGAATATTGACGTACTCCCATGGATCATCCCCGACAAGAAGTATGTCGCTTTCATGATCTACATAAACGAGCTTCCAATCAGTTCTCTGAGGATCTTCAAGCTGCCCTTCAATCCCGAACATGCGAGCAAGATCAAACCTTAGCTCTCCATATCCTCTATATCGAGTCACGTCGATACATCTCCCTACAGATCCGCGTTTTTGAACCTTCAAGAAGAATTTTACGACGTTATAATTATGAAAAAATTGATCGTTTCTAAAATTATATTTTGTTATAAGAATAATACTAAGTTTATCTTACAATTCCTAACTACACATTCTAATATTATTTTCTAATGTATTTCTCATTAATTAGTATAATTAACGTAGTATTTTAAATATTTATAATAAGTTTATAATTAATAAGTAGCAAATAACCAATATATGATGATGTAAAATTAGAGTGTACTATCAAATGGTAAACCAAATATTGCTCTTGATATGAAAGAAAACAACATCCGAATGAAAGAACAAACCTTCGTATAACTCCGCGTCGGTTGATTGTGATTTGCCCACAGTCCGCCACCCATGGCTCCAGAATCGTTTATGGGGACGTCATTTGAGCAACCGGGCTTAAGAGGCAAGTTTGGCACCCCAAATGGATGTGGACTGATAGGAGCTCTCGACAGCTCCGTTTCGATATCTCTCGGAATACTGCTGTAATTAGAAAGTAAATTTTGGGAGTCGTAATCTCTCGATAGCAAAGTATCTGGCATCAAGCCGTCGATGTTACTCGTGAAAGGAATGTTCATCCGGTGATTGGATTGGACATCGTTGTCTAAACAAACTGGGAGGGAGAACGGCTGCCGTATGGTCCCGGCATCTAGACAATATGACGTCCCGGAAGAGGATGCTTCTAACTGATCACTGACTGTGCTTTTAAATTTAATCGGATCAGATCCTTTTTCGCCCGGAAACTCATGTTTGATTCGGGAATCGTATTTACTTTGAAGTTCCTGAAGTGAGTTGTTCGAAAGCTCGACTACTGAACATTCAGCTTGAGTGACTGGTCCCTGCCTTCTGTTCAAAAGGTTTGAAGCTGGAACATGGCAATAATTGGAGGAAGGTGAAGTTGAACAAGATGGAGCATCACCATCTGTCATAGACTGAGCTCTCATCGTACTGAGTGGCTTGAATTGGCCCTTGGGCTGGGGTTGGGGCTGGTTTATAGGAGCCTGTTGAGACTGGAGATGGCCTGAAGTTGAAAAGCCATTGGTGTTTTGTTGTAGCTGAAGATGAGACAGTGGCAGCTGTGATGAATACTGGTTTTGCTGATGGCCCTGACCCTGGCCCTGCTGTAGCTGAACTGCCTGAGACTGTAATAATGGGTTTGCAGGAAAGAGCACCTGCTGCGGCTGCGGCTGCTGCTGCTGCTGCTGCTGTAATTTCTGTAACAGCTGAAGCTGAAGTTGCTGGTCTGATGTCATCTGTTGAGCCAATTGTTGGACTGGTTGGTTCTGTTGAGCTTTCACAGAAAGCTGAAGTTGCGACTGTTGTAACTGTGCTGGCTGCTGATGCCGAGGAGCGAGACTCGTTTGCTGATCCATTTGTTGCTGAAAAAAGGAATCTTGTGGTAAAGATGTCATCTGAAATGATTTATTCATACTGTGCTGCTGGGTTTGGCCATTGCCGGACATCAACTGCTGTAGTTGAAGCTGGGAGTACAACAATGGCTGCTGCAAAGTTTGATTTTGGATCTGGTTACCAATAAGAACACCATTATTTGAAGGAGATTGTTGGGTCAGCTGTTGTTGTGGCAGAACTTGCTTGTTTTGCTGGTGTTGTGGTTGAATATGTGCTAATTGCTGAGGTTGCTGCCGTTGTAGCTGTTGGCTGGTGGGAATCTGCAGTAATTGTTGTGGCTGAGACTGCGGCTGCGGCTGCGGCTGCGGCTGCGGCTGCGGCTGCGGCTGCGGCTGCGGCTGCGGCTGCGGCTGCGGTTGTTGTTGTGGCCAGGCAGAGGCTGGCTGCTGCAACTGAATAACTTGGCCCTGCTGATTAGGTTTGTTATATGGAGTAGGCGAAGATAGCACTGGAGTTTGAAAACTCAATAATTTAGATGGATCATCAGTGCTTAAACTGTTATGCAGCGAATGGGCATTTGGAGAGAGCATAGACGGTAAAAACCCGGATTGAGCAGGAAATTGATTACTTTGCTGCATGCTCATCCACTGCACCAAACTTAGACCGGGAAAAATTGGACTCTGGCTGTCCTTCACGCTAAAGTCATCCCCAAGCCACGGCATGGCTCTCTTGAAAGCATTCTCGATTTCAGATTCATCATCTACAAACCAGGCCTAAACATCATCAAGTCACTCAAATGACAGCAAAATAACTTGAAAAACACTCTCCTAATCCTAATCGGCAAACAAAATGCCCATACAGACTATGCAGAAAGGAAAAAGGGGCTCAAGATTATTCAAATCACCTGCCATTCCAGGTTGTTTGGGTAATTTGGGTCGAAAAAATGGAGGCGGGCATATGTAGAAAGGCGTTATAACGGGCTCAACTTCCCATATCGAAACCCGGGTCGGCCTTGCACCTGTTGCCGACTCATCCCATCCAACCTATCAATATTCAAACTAAAGTAGTCGTTTTTTTCCTTTTTTTGACAAGAAACGAAGTATATTGAAATAAAATAAAAAATAAAAAGATATGAGAATTTTTTGATACAATGGAATTCTATTAAAGTAGTAAGTCGACAACTCAAATTCATAGATGACATTTTTTTCTCAGTCATTAATACAAATCCTCCCGAAATACAAGCTCTTTTGAAAAGAAAAACATCAACAATCGAATAGTACCTGAAGATTACGCCATTGGGAACTTTTCCATCGAACTGAATCCAAGTCACTGATACCGGTGATAGTACCCATGTATCTGCGTACTCCTAACTCCTCGGTCTCGAACATCATTCGAAATCGCATGCCAAGGGAAACTTGGGTGTACATTGCTTTATTATATTTGGCCAATGGAATTACAAATTCTGAAGGACTAGCCCTGTTAAGTCAACAAATGATAGATGCATTAAATTATGAAAAAAATATTAGTTTTTTCCTCGTTATGCTACATGTGGTAACTTAGGGTTTCAAATTCAAAATTCAAATTCAAAATTCCCAAATCAAATCTAAAATCAAACCTAATCTAAGATTAGCCTTAAAATCTATAAAAAATCAGAGGAAAACCAATTCAACTCTCGATTACATCTGCAAATCCGATTAAAAATCGGATTTTTTGATAGCTATTGACTAGAGCCTTTGAAAATTCGATTGAGAATCGAATTTACAGTCTGGAGGCTCCCCTATAGATTGAGAGACTCGGTGTGGATGGAAGGCGAACACCAGAGCTCCCTTGTAAATTGAGTTCAATCGGATTTTCTGATAATTGTTGACCAGGGCCTCTGAAAATCCAATTGCGAATCAGATTTACAGTTTGGAGGCTCCTCTATAAATTGAGAGACTCGATGTGGATGGAGGGCGAACACCAAACCTCTATAAATTGAGAGGCTCGGTGCGGATCGAAGTAGAACACCAAAGCTCCCCTATAAATTGAGAGGCTCGGTGTGGATGGAACCCCCTCCCTCCCTCCCAACGAGTTTTTATCCCAACCCATGAACTAGTAAACCAAACCACTCGATTCACTAAAGTGCGGTCCAACCGAATCCGATCCGGCCCAACTGAATCAGATTCGACCCAATTTCGACCAGAATCACCCAGACCGAACTAGATTGTTTCCGCACCGTCAAATTCGACCAAAAGCTATCCAAAACGATCTGAATCCGATCGAACCGATCGAAGAATAAACCGACAAAGAATTTCTATCTAAATTCTTTTTAAATAGATTTATTGAAATGAGAAATTAATACCGAATATTTTATTTAGGCAGGAAAAAACTCGGAAGTCGTCCGAATCAAACCAATTCGACCTTATCTAACTCAAGTATACACGTAAGAAATTCTGTCCACATTCTTTTGGAAATTAAATTTATTTAAGTAAGAATTTAATACCAAATATTTTATTCAGACAGGATATTATTTGGAATCTTAGAAAAATCTCAATAACCCTAAAACTCTCGGAATCTAGGTATTGGCTACAACCTTACATCACAAATATCTATGTTATTTTCTCTATATGTTTTATTATTCGATTATGATATTTGAATTGAACATGCATTTTAGGCATTGACATAATATCGTTTTAAAAGATAAAATTGATAGGACATTTTGTATGTGTATGAATATAATGGAATTGACAAAATATATGTGATAACAAAGCCTGAACGACAATGAGATGATTAAACTTGAACGAAAATGAGATGACTACGGCTGAACGACAAAGAGATGGCTATGCCTGAACGAAAATGAAATGAAAAAGTCTGAACAACAATGAGACGGCTAAGTCTGAACGAATGTTAAAAAATAAGTTCTGAACTAGTATGTAACTGCTAAATCAGGATTTGGTAAAAGAAATGTTAATTTTGCATCTACATGTAATTTTTCTTACTGAGTTATCCTCATAGTTTATAGTTTTGTGACATAGGTGAGTTTTTATCTGAAGAAGAATTGACTATGATCGACAATCTTCCAGTGGCAAGCGAACATACAGAAGAAGGAAATGTCTTTGGTTTGGAGGAAAGAATTTAAATTAGTATGTTTCAGTTTTTGAGAATATTTAATAAATTATTTCAATTGAAACTTTGATTAAATTTTGTTGACTTTGTCATTGATAAATTTTGATGGATGGTTTTAATTCTAAATTTATTTCAATTTTGACCAAAACTATTCAATGATTGAAAGTTGTTTTAAACTTCTGCTCATTTAATGATTTTAACGCTTTCATTTAATGATTTAATGATTTTAAATCTTATTTGCAAATCAAATTGGAGAAAAATTTAGAATTTTCAAATTAGGGTTTTCGAATTGAGAATTTTAAAATTAGGGCGTTACATTGCATCAATGCCTAAGCAACATTATAACAAAATGGAACTGCAAAAAATACAACTTTTAATAAAATCTGCTCGTTTATCTCTATGAATAATGTAACTTCAAAATATCTTATGTCTCAAAAATATTTTGCTGATAAGGAAGATTAACAATATCAAAAGAATTTAAATTTGGAGAGAGAATCAAAGAGATTCAATGTACATATTTGAAAATTTAAAAGTTTTTAGAAACTTTCCAATCGCAAAAAGATTCTGATTTTTTTCACCTTCCAAAAGTTCACAGAGCAGAAACTATACGATAGCAATTATTATCTAGGGAAAGGAGAGAAACAGTTGGAAGCAGTACCTAGGATTATAAAATATAGTAAATGGACTGTTATTTGCGGCTGCATGAGCTGCAGAAGCAAGAATTCCAATGTGCATGCTGTCACTAGAAATTACAGACGAAGAAAGTGCTGGCTGCTGCTTATTAGCCCGTCGTATGCCTAAAAGTAGCTGTGATTTTTCATCCCTACAAAAACATTATAGTCTTGTATCAATTACGGAATAAACATTTGGTCCTGAACAAATTCATTCGAAAAACTACATCGTACCGTATGAAAAGAACCGAATCTCCAGCAAAAAGACGTTTTGTACTAACAAAAACACTCCAGCCGGTGGTCAGCAGATGTCTTTTCGGTTGGCCTGAAATCAGTATTTAGCTATAATTCTTTAGTAGCTGTTCATGGACCTTATTTCTGACTTATAAAACCTCAAACACATTTATTTTCTATGGCAAGAGATTCTATTTCAATGAAACAGCTAATGAACTGTTAAAATTCTATATATGTTTGCAGTTTTGTCAGCTCTGAAAACTTCCAAGGAGCTAGCCTTCAACAATCAACTTCCTAAATCTTCACTTGGAAAGAAATACGGTAGTAAATAATATCGTTTATGTTCTAGCCGAAAGCAGGAGTATCCAATTATCGACACCAAAAACATTTGAACATGAATTTTATTTTAATGGGTCATTACTCATTTGATTCGCTCTGCAGAAACGATAAACGTTTAAAAACAGGTATAGATTACCTATTGCTGTTGCATATTGGCTCGTAGAAGATAAGAAAAATAATTAGAATAGAGCGATACCGCGATAAATATGTCTGAAAGCCCAAGAAGTATCATGCAGATCTCTAGCAACTAGCTCTTGAGCAGGGGGTTGCATGGTATAATCCTATCATCAAACAACCCACCATAAGCTCGTGAACAAAGGAAAAAAATATATCGCCAATATCAACAGACTTGAAACGAGAAAATTAATGAACCAATTGTTATACACACTAGTTGTGGAAATATCTTCTCGGCAGCCCGACGAGGAACGGAAAAGCCACCATGGGTGCTAGTGTCACTAGCAGTAAGAGTTTTGCAGAAGAACTCAGAAGGTTGCCGGCTTTGCTTGAGCCCTATATCAGATGCCAGTAAAGCTTCCTTGTCATACTGAAAAGAGGAGAAATCAACATATTTGTTCTAAACCAGACCAAAGGAAAACATGTTAACAAAATAAAACAAAAAACAATATTCTTCAACCAAAAAAATGGTCCACCTACTTTGGATACAGGCTGAAGGGTCATTTGTGCATAAACTTCATCAGTTTCAAGATCAGCCTGGTAAAAAATGAACAAAAATAAAACACGATCAGCATCAGAAATATCATTGAGTTTGCTTTCGTTTAATTTGTTTTATATTCAACCATGCATGTTTTACATTGTCAAAGAGAGATGAGTGGAAAATCGAGAGTTATCGTACATGTAAAGTGATGTTACGAAGCATACAAATCAAGTTGGAAGGAAGGTTTGGATAGTTGGGCACAAAATCAGTCTCCTTATGGATCGATGCTGCAACCTGATAGCTCCCCAAAACAGCATTACTCGTCAAAAATTCATATATAACATGCTAAATTATATAATTTCTTTTCCCCAATTTCTTAAGAGTCTATGTAAGGAAGGGCCTCTTTCCCTCCCATTATTTTGTATATTCATTTCTTAATATATTTCATTTCTTCCAAGAAAAAAAAAAGCTAAACAATATTTTGAAATAAAAAAGCACCTGCTCACTGTGGCCTTGAGGAAAGTAAACCACAAGGCTCCCAACTGGAGGTAGAGAAACTAGAGGTCCAGCGCAAGCATGCCACAATTCTGAATTAATGTTCTTCCTTTCTCCTATAACTAATCATAAGGTGGAAAGTTGTTAAGCATGAATATGTAGATACCTATTATTCAATTTGGTTCTAAGGCTAATATGCAATTGGTAACATAAAATCCACACAATTTGAGAGAAACAGAGATGATTTTACAGAAAGAAGGAGGATGCAAAGCAAAGGAATGCAACACCTCTTTTCGAAGTCAAAGATTGATTGGAAAGTTTATGAAGTAATAATCTGGAAGGAACATCTGGCACGACCTGGAAGGATCTGACCCTCGAATAGCTTGAGTCGGGAGGTTGTCGAGGGTCATACCGTTCCTCCCAAGATTTCTGTAGCAGACTCCTCTCAATTCATGATAGAAGTTCATAGTTTTAACAGGCATGTGGATGTACAAATGTGTTTATATGAATATGAGCCCAAAAATAAACACATCACCAAGTGACACATAATTTTGCCTTTTCAATGGTCATGCTGGCACTCTTCTTTGTGCACATTAGAATTCGTTAGAGCTAACCCAGATACTTCTTATTGACGATCAAATTGATAAGGGAAGTATCCAAAATCACGCAACTGGCCTCCCTTGTGACATTAGGCTTCGGCTGATATTTATGTTCGTGGGTAAAGATTTGGAGTTGGCAACCTTAAAAGGGAAATTAGACATTGAATCATGACTATCAAATCTCCCTAATTCAAATTCTAAACAACTCTCTCAACAAAAAGAGACCCCAACTATCAAAACTTCAATAAGCTGCATTTAAGGAACTCTGAAAAAGGGCTAAATTCCAGATATTCAAGCATCCTATTTCCTGTTCTGAAACTAGTCCAAATAGAAACCATACTAAATTACGACTAACTGTGATTTCATATACGTATCAATGGATGCAACCATTCTAGTAGAAGAAGAAAGATCTCGTGATTCATTTGGAAATAATTATCCACAACTTTATCTAAACTTGACATCATTCTCATCAGAAATCACGAACCAAAACACATCAGCATCGTCCAGATAAACCTCAAAACTAAACCCTTTATGCTACGAATTGTGTTTGGAAAGAACTTTGAAGATGACAGCATGTTAGAAATTTGTAAGTAAAAACAAACGAGGATCTTCAAATTTCAAGAAGGAAAAAGCTCCAAAAGCTGGAATAACCAGAAAACCAAAAGGTTAAAACGTCTATATAAGTTTAACCAAAGATTTAAAGTCAATCACCTTCGACTGAATTGGCGAGAAGCCCATCTTGTGGAGCTTTCATGCTGACCAATTTCACTAAGTACCTCTGCAAGTAGCAAACAAAAACCAGCTATGCTCCTGCAAAGTCTATCCAACTATGCCTCGCTCTTCATCTGAATCATTACCAATTTAATTGCTCTTTCAACCAGAAACCCAGAAACTAAAAGCCTAAATAGGAACTCAAATGCAACCAATAAAGCATTCTTGATCTGAGGTAGAGATCGAGAACTTGAAAAAATTTCAGGGATGGGGTCACACCCCTCAGTCTATCCAGAGGCCAGAAAGTGATAGAAATGAAAAGCCGTTGTCTTTGTTGACCTGAAATCTAGGATTTTTGCGGCACATAAAAGTTCATTTGGAATCTCGTCTTCCCTGAATTCGCGGAAATCTCAATGGGTTCTTTTGTCGGACTTCATACTGCTCCGAAAATATAGTAACCGCGAATTTCACCGGCAAGGAAAATCCAGACTGTAAAATCCCCACCAACACTACCACTGCAGATTCCGGCGAATTCTAATCGCCCGGGAAGTTAAAGCCAAAGAAAATGGGGAAAGCAGCAGAAACAAAACGATCAAAACTGGGAGATCACTGAGTTTGAAATTTTAATCTTTCTTCGGAGAGAGAAAATGGTTAGAGAAATTGTCACCATGATCAAGGTCGACAAGACTGACTTGTTGCCAGAAAATCAGAGAGGGCTAAGCCAAAGCTAAAAGCTTTATTTTTTATGGAAAAAAAAAACATAAAAGACAGCTTTTTAATGCAAGGAAGCCGACATGACATAGACCGAACCAGCCAATAAGCTGCATAGCTCGAAAGAAAGATTAGATGCTCGTTTAAAGAGAGTGAAGGGTGTTAATTAAATGATTAGTGTTGATCGTGTTCATCATTAATTCCAGACAGAACCCACCCATTAAACCATCAATCAAACATGATTGCTAAGCCTAATCCCAGGGAAAAAAAGCATTTTCTGTGAGTTGAGTGGGGGACTTGTTGAAACGAAATGTTGAAACGAAATTCTACCATTTCAAGCTCTCTTCCCCACAAGGAAAGTCTCTTTTCAGCTTTTTGTGTTGACAATGGCAGGAAAAATGATGTTATTTTTGACGCCATGGATTGGTTTGGTCCAAGCTTTTAGATATTTCTGAAGGAACACAAGGAATGAATCTTCTATCTTTGATCTCGATTTCATTCAAGACTTTCAATTCACAATAAAATTAAATTCTTTAAAACAATGATGTTTGCGTCTATCTAACCCACAAATGTTAAATGCCATTGTTGCTAGAGAGAGAAAGAGAGGAGAGAGAATGCGTGTAGGAGTCGGTCAATATGAAGTTTTCTTTTTCATTCAATTACTCACAAAAAACAGATACACAACCAAAAAAAAAAAGTTTGAGACTAATGATCTAAAATTTCGAATTTCTTTTAAGATTGTGTAGTAGATTGCAGTCCGTGACCTAAGATTTTTCGGGGTTTTTCTATTTATCGTATAAAAATTCCGTTCTTCGATTTTGAGATAGGAAATTTAATTCATCTGCGAGTGATTTTTCTCTCGGGTTATTACAGTTTAATTAGATGAAATTAAGAATACTATAATCATAATCAATAACACAGTGCACGTCAAACATGTCCTGTCTCTACGTACAAGTAAAGATCGTTTGGGGCAATCGAACGTAGCCCAAGTGAAGACAAATGATTTGAAGTAGTCTCATCGAATTTGTTGTCTAGTGCTGTAAAGAACTATAATTAACAAAAACCAGATAACTGGGTTTGGCTCCATTTTCTGCTTCCTCAAAATCAGGGGGAAAAGGGAGGAGAGAGGGAGAGAGAGTAACAGTAGAGAGAGAAAGAGGGTAGGAAGCCGGAAAAGCAGGAGAAGCTCACATGGATTAGAGTAGGAGAAAAGGCAGGATAGGGAGCGGTCTGATGAGATGAAATTATTGAAAAAAGAATCATTTACAGAAAGATTCGATGGAGTTTAATAAGAACAAAGCTGAGGTGGGTGGCGATTAATCTGGACATTTACGATAAGAAGATGCTGAGTTGGCCCACCACCATTATCGATTACTGAGTTTCGCTGATTTTCTACTCTATTTCATGTGCTTTCTACCCTCGATTTACTCGCTCCCGTCTATCAAAAATCAAATTTTTGACATGAAATTTTGTATTTTCTAATTCTAGGGTAACCTATTTTCGTTACAAAATCTGTTAGTCAACGAGTTACTTGCTCATTTCTCAAGAGTCACTGGGTTGGAGTCTTAATCTCCGATGCCGACTAATACTAGTAAATTTAGGGTTTCATGTTCTCCCCTCGCGACGGTCATTGAGGGTATTTTAGTCCTAAAGTGCTATTGTTTTTTTTTTTTAAAATACACCATTGTTGAAACTGGGAGTCTTCTCCATTGAAGGAGAATTACCTGAGTGAGAAGAGGATCACCTATTTGAACGAACTGAACCCCAAAAGGATGCCTAACAGAACTCCAGATAATCGAAGAACATTTGAAGGAAAGAAGAAGCTGCAGCCACGTGAAGAGATTCAGAGGTTGTCGGCTTAACTACCCCGCAGCTCCGACCAACCTGAGGATTAAAAAATGTTACTTTTTTGTGGCCATTATTTCAGCTCAATTCTCAGTCACTCGTCACAGAGAGAGAGAGAGAGAGAGAGAGAGAGAGAGAGAGAGAGAGAGAGAGAGAGATTAAGTTGGACCTTGGACAACCGTTTGATCCTGCATAATCACATGGACTTGGACGAATAATCCAGACATAATCCATTGATTTTGATTGAACCCTTCTTGATTCAGAAGTAAAGTCTTCAAAAGAGGAGATGATTTAGCCATGGATGATACTGTTAAAGCTTTTCTACTTTCTTTCCAGCATATTAAAATGCCAGAAGTTGAAGAGGAAAGATTGTCTGCCATCAACTGAATCCCCTCCTCATGCATGCATGCATTCCATCACCTAATGACCATTGCCACTATCTCTTTACCGGCCTTAATGCATAACCTCCGGGAGGATTTGTACTTGGCTTAAGTCTAATATCGACATGAGACATTCATTACCAGCACTGCAAGTTTTTTCGTCTTGGTCAAAATAGCATGCGAGTCATTGAACTAATGTGCATCAGTTCATCTTGTGAAAGTAATGACAATTAAAGATTTTATTGATTGTGAAAACACAATTCATATCAGTTGTCTATATCAGTTGTGGTGCAAAATCTTACGTTACTTGATAGAATGGAAAGTGAATAGTTTATGAGAAAACTCCACAAATAGTATCATAGTCGAATCTCAACTAAAAGTGTGACCGATAAGGGCATCAAACTACCAAGAGGAGAAGATTATGGTAAACCATCAGTGAAGACAAAAACAACCAAGAATCTATTGATTAGGAGAGCCAAGTCAATAAGTACAAAATTTCATTTTGTTTAGGAAAATAGAAAGTAAATAATATATGTTTAGGAAAATATATGTTTTGTTTTAAATTCAATAATAAATCTGTACGAATTTTAACTCAAAGTAAATAATATTGTACTGAAATAAGTGTGAACTCCACAAATAGTTGTCGATTTTGTTGGAAAGTAAATTGAACCAAACACAACAAAAAAAGCAACGTTTTCCCACTTTCAAAAGCTAAATTTACGTATGATTCATTATAATATTTTGATGTCGCATATGGATCGAATAATTGCGGAAACTAAAAAGCAACAATTAGGCGTGAAAAATATGAGTTTGGAAAGCATGCCAGGATGATGAGCCAAATTATGTTGTTTTCTCGCTCTAAGGCAGTTCACAAGAAGTGTTTTGATAAAAAAATGATGCCATTGAAATTTGTAGAGAGAGAGAGAGAGATGACATCATCGCCAACCCTTTCTGATCAATACAATCAAACCCTTATTCTCTACATTCTCTCACTTCCCTCTCTCTAAAAAAAGACAGTGACAGGACCTGCATTTCTTTGATGGAATCCACTCTCTGTCAAGCGAGAATCACCGACCCTACACGCATAAACTCAGCATCCATCTAGAAAGAGAAGAATGGGA
Organism: Begonia peltatifolia; assembly: GCA_022433055.1. Lineage (NCBI taxonomy): Eukaryota > Viridiplantae > Streptophyta > Magnoliopsida > Cucurbitales > Begoniaceae > Begonia > Begonia peltatifolia. The sequence continues at coordinate 16,742,352 of CM039529.1, forward strand.
GATTTAAAACACTGAAAATGGTGGGGTTTAGAATAGATATATGGCTTTTAAGCGCAGAGGGAGGGTGGCTTACAAATCTTTCAATCTTATCCTGGCTGTGGGTGATAAATAATGTGATGGGATGGTAGTCAAATGCAGCTAAAACTGGTTGCTTAGTTAATGGCAACAGCCTGTTCCACTTTTTGACCGTCTGATTCGTCGAAGAAGATGATCGGAGGGGTGGAATCACCGGCGTCCAGGTGATCTTTAATTGCTACAGTTGTAAATGTGGGCTGCAGTCAATCATTACCCTCTTTCTTTGGCTGCTTCCACTTGACGATAACGCTTTAATTCTCTAATCTTTAATTACCATCTTAAGGAACCTAACTAATATTAACACTTTCGATAAATTTGAAAACTGAGTGATTCACTGTCTAGCCGCGTTCGAAAAAGTTTGACTCGGTTTTGACTCGTACGATAAACTATATATATGAGTGAAGCTATAATGAGCCAACTAATCGAGCTTGCAATCAACGACTACAACTCGTACATTTATATATTTTAGTATAAAGTGCAATTTAGATACTAACGTTTGGATAAGTTACGTATTAGATATTGAACTATTTTTTTAAAAAATCAAGCCTCGATCTATAGGGTCCCGGCACTTCGAGCATTATTATTAATTTATCTATTAAATCCATCGAGTATTTATCATATTTTCTATTTAATTAGATTTGTAACTCGATTTGTAACATTTTCAAAATTTCTAAGCTGATTCTAAAATCTGCAATCCCTCGTGGAGTTTGAAATCACTAAGAGATTAAAAAAAATGTTCAAAATCGGAGTAGTTATCACTAGAGCGGTCAAAAATTGATTTAAAATATCTAATTAAATGAAAAGGTGGTAAATTCAATAAAGACAATGCCAAAATTAGTGATAATCGAAAAATGGAGGCTCAATTTATAAAAAAATAAAATAAAATCAAGTCTAATTTCTAATTTATCATTTATTTTATTCTAGTATTACATTATCCATTTATAATATTGATGTATTATGATATATCATAATATTTTTTTCTATATAAAAAAAACGAGAAGATAGATGGAGAGAAAATGCGCTTGACACACCAAAATCCTGAGCTTCACTAAGATTATTTAACTCCATAACTATACGAGTTAGCGTGAAACTTTAAAAAACGACTTGAGAGGAGAAAAAAGGGTATGGTTTTAAATTAAGAGCTTAATCAAAAGATACAATGAAAAAGATGTTTAAATAGATTTACAAGAATTAATAATTATAAATCATAAAAATAAATTTGAGATTCATTATCAAAATGGACTCTGAAGTATGAAAGTATTTTCAATTGACACTTTAAACTTTTAATTTCGTCAATTGACATCTCATAGTTTAAAACGTTAGCGATTGACACATTGCTGTTAATATTCGTTAGATTTTTCGATAAATCTTTCTTTCTACCCAAGCAAATGCTTCTAATGGACGACGAGCTGTTTATCGTTAAGCTTCTAAGAGAGAGTGAGAGATTTAACGGAGTTTAACAGAAAATTTAACAAACGTTAACGGCAAATTGTCCGTTGTTTAATGCCTTAAAGGATTAAGTATCAATTAACAAATAAAAAGTTTAAGGTGACAATTAAAAATATTCCCGCTCTCTCGATTCCGGTTACTCAAAGGAAGGTGGTTTTTGAGTTTGTAATCCAACTACCTGACTCGGGATAACATTAATACCTCTTAAACTCGCCATGCACGACTTTGAAGCAGGACAAAACCAGCAAAGAAGAAGGACCAAACCCTTAAAAAAAACCATAAAAATAGTAAGAAAGAGAGCAAGACAGTGAGTAGAGACATAGCAAACAACAGTACAATTATTCCATCTCTTAGATTACTTGTAACAGTCTAACAGACAGACAGCAGCAGCCAAACAGCAAGATTCACTGACCATGAATTATTTACTTAACTTTTGTCTCTCATTTTTGCCTCAATTTTGATCGTCGGCTGATTTTTTTAGTTATTAAAAGACTGTCTCAATCTTTACTGTGTGCATTATTCGTGTACTATCTCCACTTTTGCATCTGCCATTAACGTCGATTTCTGTTGTTGTTGAATCAGTGAGTCCCAATTGACGAACATCACTTATTTGTCAATTATTTTGAAGATTTTGGCAGTACAAATCAATATATACCGTATAAGAATCTTGATTAGGCGGATTTTGGTGCCCCGCCAATGTGACCCCTGTTGACGCGAAAAGAAACTCGAACGATAGGAAAACATTTGTTAGTAGCTTGCTCGATAGGTAAAGTGTTATGCGATGAGAATCTTAGTATGTCGAGTTTCGTGGATCCATTAGGACGATCCAATTAAAGGAAAGAGAAAGTCGATTGATAGGAAAACTTTAAAATAGCTTGCGATGAGGTTAAGTGTTATTCATAAGAATCTTCATACGTCGAATTTCATGGGGTCGTCGACATAAACTCATCAGCGAGAAGAGAAACTCGAGCGATCAGAAAACGTTAAAACGACTTGCCATGAATTAAAGGGTTATGGTATGAGAAAATGATCCGATCAAGGTAAAGAAAAACTTGAATGGTAAGAAAACGTCAAAATTGGTTGTTAAGTAAACCGTGATATGTCAAGGGATAAATGCTTATGTACATGTTGGTGTATATTATTCTAATTGTTACATCGCTATACATGACTTTATACGTGTAAGTTTAGATTTTGATTAAATCATGATTGGACAAATAAGATATGTGCCGAATACAACCTATTTCAAAATATTTTCTTTTTTTTTTCTATTTCTAACTTGGTATCAGAGTTTTCTCTGGCAAGACGGTAAAGTTATCTCATCCTGCTTCGACTGCTCCACTTCTGACAACATCGGGTGACAATCTCTCTCCGCCCTCTCGCGATTTGCATACTCCCCTCCGTCCTCCCATTACTATATGATCGAGAAGAACTAGTTTCTAAATATAGTTATCATGCATGGTATTATCGCCTAGTAATAAGTAAGATTTATGTCTCTCTTAGAGACGCTTTTCTCGCACAAATCGTGAGTTACCCTTCCGTCTTTGATATTTGGTTCCTTTGAATGTATGTACTCTTCCACCTCACTTGCTCGTATCATGGAACTCCGTAGCCAACTTCATACGCTATGAAAATGACATGACTGCTCCAAATACATTTAAAAGATAATATCAACGTGCAACAATTTTTTGGCAATGACTTGTATTCTAGAAGACCACCTAATTTCTCTTTGGTGATTTAGGCCGCGACTATAACACGTTTGTCATCTTAATGACTTCTGCCTTGAAAGACAAAATTCCATTGCCGAAATAAACATTGTTCATGCTAATCTGTGACATTATTCCATGTGAATCTTTGTGCAATGAATTTCGTGGCTTCATCAAGACAAAGATAAGCTTGATCGATTGGAAAACGTCAAAATAGCTTGTCGTGAAATAAAGTGTTACACCATAAGAATCACCGCGCAACAAATTTCATTGGCCCCTCGAAATGACCTCATGATCGTGTAGAGAAACTCAAATGACCAGAAACGTCAAAATAGCTTTTAGTGAAGTAAAGTATTACACAATAAGAATCTTCATACGTCGAAGCTTGCCAAGAGGATACCAATCAACACAAAGAGAACATTAAAATAGATTACCACGAAGTCAAGTGTTCATATATGACAAGGAAAGGGCAATTATTCGAGTACACGAGCGTCGTTTGATTACTTAGGATTCTATTGAGGCTTGTAAATCAAGAGAGACCAGAGAGGTGGGAGCCAAACTACAAACAAAGCGATAATGTAGGGCTTCCTAGAATTACTAGCTGTGGGCCCAAAAGAAAACCCAACCAAAGAATGCATAACTCACCTGACAATCGACCTTCTCTCTTACCGATTTAGTTTATGGTCCTCATTCTTTGAGAGATGCTCTTCATTCCACTTCAAACCCATCTGCTTTTAATTTTGACTTCACCTTCCCTGCTAGAGAGAGAAAGAGAGAGTTGGAGATAGAGAGAGAGAGACCCAATATTCCATTAAATCTAATAAGTTCATAAAAATACGAAAAGTTTTAGAATTTTTTACCAAGAAATTAGAAAACTGGACTGAAACTAAGAAGAAGCTGCAGCCAAAATCTTGGGTTTCTACTCAAACCCTTCTTTTGCTGCCATTTTTTCTCCTTTTCGCTGAAACTCCATTCATCCTTTGATCCATCTTCCTCTTCTTGGCTTCCTTTTGGAATGACTTTCCCACCAAAGTTGGTTGTTCTTTCAGTGCAAAACTTTTGGCCACGTGCCCCAGATGAAGTTTCTTTACTGTGAAAAATCTTTTCAACTCCCCTCGATGGGCTGTGTAAGCACGAACCCAGGAGCAAAATGCCTTCTTGGCCAACTTTTGCACCCTTGGCTGACAAAATGAATTACTTCAAACGTTCAAAACCGGATGATTAACGAAGAATAGCATCAATAACAAAAGTTTCGAGACCACCATAAACTTTTTTGAAATTGAATTACTGAGATTATGTCTTATCTGAGGATCTGTAAATTTCGAAGATTATGAAGATGAAGACATTCCGGCATTTTGCTGATTAATGCTTATTTAATTAACAACATCGATATGAGTCTAAAAGATTCAAAACCATGAGGTACGTCACAACTAAAATCTTGCTTAGAATGCTAAGCACAGTCTTGACATTTTTTTGAGTTTCTAATCTGTAATTAAGGAACTAGGAAAAATCTCAATGCGAAGAACACACCTCAGAAGACACGTAAGATTCCAGTGCTCTGTGCAAAGAAATTAGCCGGGGATGCGAATCAAAGGAGCGACACTTCAAATCCTGTTTTCTCTGAGCATATGAGGGCAGATCGTCTAACACTTTCACGAGAGGATATTCTGTTAGCAGTACACCGTGTTTCTCCAAATCTTGCAAATAATCTATTTCAACTGGTTGTAAAAATAATAATGAATCTCCTCTTTCACCTAACCGAGCAGTTCTTCCAACTCTGCACAACTCAGATAACTTCAGACTCTCTTTAACATCCCACTTAATTTCTTTGTAAAAATCATGATACATTGTGTTTTTAATCCCTTATTAGACACAGCTAGAGAAAGATATCAGCTCAAGGAACTATGAACACATTGCGTCACCAATTCATCACGCAAAAAAAATACATCCATCTTTAGTGATTGGAATTATGACGTAAAGTGGGTAGCTTTTACAATGAGATAGCTATTATGTACAACTGCAGTTTTGTGTAAAACTATTAAACATACTTTCACGCAAAAAGAAGCAAAACGAATAGAGGCTGTTGGGCAACAGAACAGTCTGCAATCTCAATAAAACTCTTGTATTGAAAAGTGCACAAGTTTAACTAGATAAATAAGGGATATAAAATGGAAAATTCTTTTCAATACCTATGCACATATTCAGTTGCCTCTCCTGGAGTGTCGTACTGTACAATACATCTAACTGTAGGAAAATCCAGTCCTCTTGCAGCAACATCTGTAGACAACAGAAGAGCCAACTTCTCTGATTTAAATGTCTGAAATGTGGTTCTTCGATCCTCTTGCTTCATATTTCCATGTAATCGAAAAGTTTTGCACTTAAGAAATGTTTGTGTAAGTTCTGCTTCACTTTCCGCAGAAGGCGAGAATTTGAAATCACTTAATAGAGAATAATGGAAATCGACTGCATCGCATGTTGAAAAGAATACCACAACCTACAGAATGATCAAGTTAGATGTCTTGACCCATGGCCTAGTACGCAAAAAAAAATGGAAACATTATTTGAATTTAAGGCTAGCAGCTTGGAAGAAATTAGAGCAAGAAAAAGGGAAACTGCTTGCAGTAGTGAGTATATAGAAAAGATAGCACTTAATATATTATTTTGAAACTGCAAAGTTCAACCACAATATGCATCGATGTATAAGCAAATTATTCAGAAGCAAAACAAGTGGAAGGAAAAATAAATATAAAGAACAAGTCCACGTTGACCACTCAAATAAAACTAGTTCTTAGCTGTAGATTGGGAACCATTATAAATACACTAGAATCCTTGGGAGTTACTTCTTTACATGTAACAAAACAACTTTTATAGGTACGACGATCTAGCAGATGGTAAAAGTTAAATGTTGAATAAGAATAGCTAAAGACTAAACAACTGTACAGTAACATTGTCCATTTAGCGGTCAAACTTTAAGAAATGAACGGCCAAAATTCTACAGATTCAAATTGCCAAATTTACCTTTTGGGAGGAGTCTCTATCAAACATGTACTTTAGAATAGAAAAAAGCACAGGAAGCCGAGAACCACATGAAACTGCATGAAAATTAAATAAAATCTCTTACATTAATCAGATTTTAAAATATTAATATAGATTACTCAAAACCATGGTATCGACTCTACCCAGTCAACGAACAAAAGAAAATGGTGAGTAACCTGAGACTACTCTTTAAGTGTTCCACAAGCAGATGAAACAACTTTCAAATACTAAAAACTCATTATCTCATCTTCCCCAACAAGCTCTTTAAATTTCAAGTTTTTATCCATGTAAGTAGACTAAAAAATTTTAAAAATGAAAAAAGGTAACCCATTCTCCCTCTTTAAATTCAAACAATAAAAAATTGAGTTTATTCTTTATCAAAAGAAGAGGAAGATGAAGTAGCATATATTTATGAATGACAGAAGATAAAGACTAAGATCTCTTCAGTAACATTTTCAACTATTGGAAGAGTATTTTTTCAGTCTCAATCAACTTTTGTACAAAAACTTAAGATGCTAGTTGAAATTTTGAGTATGTATTTAAAAAACTAAGTTACTACTAAGTTTCATGCAGACAATAAAAAAAGGAAAAAAAATTACTTTAGAAAATGAAGGTAGGAATGTGATTCTATAAGATTGATTTCTGGTATTATTAAAGGAAGAATCAAAATAGAATGGTCATTTGTCAGCAACATGCTTTGGGAAGATCAGCCTTACAAAAAGAAACCTTTCAATTCACTTCCTGTGATATTACATGCGGAAGAAAATAAATCTTACAAATCAGGTTGTACCTTTCACATATCTCTGAACTAACTGAGTTGGTATTTTATAATCTCCAACTGGACAGCTCAAACTTTCTATCAGATCCAGTGCTTCATCTTTCCCTCCCAATCTCACGGGTCCATCACGTCCAAGTAATGGGATATGATCCACATTCTCAAGACCTATCATAACCGGATTTTCTAAACTAATTTCAGCCAGATGATTTACCTTTTCATTTAAAGTAGCTGATAGGAGTAAATTCTGCCTTTTAAATTTGAAACTTGAAGAAGAATTCTCCTTGTTATCACAATCATTTCCCCTTGAACCCAAATGATCAAGTATTTCCTCTATTTCTTTGCCAAATCCCAAATCTAAAACTCTGTAAAGTGGGAAAAATGGGAGTACATAAATAAATATTACAGCAGGATATAAGAGTTTCTCAGATTCAAAAAGAACATCTTATATTTTTTCTAAATTTATTGAAATTCAAATTAAAAAAAAAATAATAAAACACATGTAGTTGGATCTCCAAGTTTCTGCATATATAAAACACAGTAATTAAGAAAAGAAAAAAAATGAAAAATAAAAACAAAAACTACTGAGTAGCGATGAATTATTATGATATTGATAATGAACATAAATAATCAAAGAAAAGTGTAGGAGTAATAATAAATTAAAGTAAGGAAAAAGTAAAGTGCCTATCATGGAAGCAGTTAGAAATGTACCTATCGGCTTCATCAAATATTATCCAACGCAAATTTATGTACACAAATGATGATGTATTCTTCAGGTGATCCAAGAGACGCCCTGGTGTTGCTATGAGAATGGAAATTCCTAAGCATTACAAATAAAATATTCAACTAAAGCAGAAGAAACCTAATATTAACACCAGGGAAAAGTTCAAAAGTGTAGCAAGATTTAAGCAGGTGAATAGCGAAATGTGAGAAGATAATTTAGCAGACTAAAACAAGCTTCATCCCATTGATCAAGATGACAAACAATAAGTTAGATTAAGAACCTTTGGCTTTGCAACAGAACAGGCTTAAATATATGACTGTTTACAGCATTACGATGAGAAAACTAAATATGATACTCTAAAGTTCAAAGGAATGATTTTAAGACAGTAAAATTCCCTTACCCTTGCGCAGTCTGGCTTTCTCTTTTGACCTGTTTTCACCACCCATTATATATCCCGGAACAATCCAATGAAAACGGTGCAAAAGTTCCTGCAAAATGTCGTAAACCTGCATACATAGCTCCCGTGTTGGTACAAGAACCAAAGCTGCCACAAAGAACCATCAATTCAAACGCCAAAAAAAAAGAACAATTAAACAGGAAACACCAAGAAAGAAAAAAAACACTAGATAAAAAGTAACATTTGAAATGGAAACAGCTCGAAAGTGTTTACAAGAGCTAATGAGAAATTCATCATTAAACAGATAACAAGGTAATAAACACAAGGCCAAACGTCTCGAAATAAAAAGAAAAAAACATACCAAAAGTTCCGTCAGACCTTTGGATTTGAGGATCATACTGTTGCAAGAGATGGATAATTGGAGCGAGATAGGCAACGGTTTTACCAGTGCCAGTAGGGGCATTAACAAGTCTATGATTTCAAGTCAATAAAACAAGACAAGTAACAAATACGACAATCGAGTCTATAGAATTGTAGAAGAAAAGAGGTAGCGGAAAAACGTAAAAATATTTAAACGAAGGATACACGTGACGACCAGAGAGAACAACCGGAATCGCCTGAGCTTGTACGAGAGTCGGAGCTTCAAACCCCTTTCTCTCTGTCACCACAACAAAGCGAGATTTTAAATTTTCTACCTGTGGTTTCAAATACTCAATTGACAAAGCATGCAAAAATACGAAAGTGAGGCAAACAGAGGGGAAACCCCGACCTCGAAGCTGGTCGCATAAAGTATGATGCAAACCGAGACTGGAGAAGGTGCAAGAAGCGAATATCTCGCTAACTTTATCTTCTTTTCTGTTCTTCGACTTCTCCAACTCTCCGCCCACTGTCATCCGGCTCCTCTGTCCCGCCACCGCCATAATCGCCGGCGATCCTCTCAAGAGCTCTCAATTTTTTAGGTCTTGAGAGAATGAGAACGACGTCGTTTTAGTCAATACAAATGCAAAACAGCTTAGGATTTTTAAGTATGAATATGTTAATTTTTTATTTATTTTTTAAATCTTAAGTCAAAAAACATGTAAAATGATACAAGATTTTCTTAAAATTTTTATTACACGTTGATTATAATATAGAAAGATAATTATGAAAGTTTTTTAATATTTTAAAATGAGTAAGATTTATTATAATCTTTTACATCTGTTTTATAAAATAGTATTTTAAAACTTATAATAAATGTACGAAAACTCGTTTTTATTAGTAATTTTCATCTCTAACTAGATGACATACATCATTTTAATAAATTATTTTATAAAGACGATCATAATAAATTATAAAAGTGTTAAAAAATTACGACACTTTTCAGTGTATCTTTTTATGATAGGCCACATATGTGGTAAAAGTTTCGTAATTTTTAAATAATATACGCAATTTTAATCAATTATTTAAAAAAAAACCTTAAAACATTATAATAAATTGTACACATTTTAAAAAATTACTAAATTTTTTAATTTATCTTGTCATGTTATAGTAAACATATGATAATAATTTCAAACAAATCCGATATTGTTTGATATATTTTTTGACTTGAAATTTTTTTAAAACAAATTTAAAAGTGGAGAAGGCTCCTTGCCATTGGCTTTCACGTAAAACAGAGGTCGTTTGACAACGGCCGCTGCTAAGGAATATTTTGTTAATATTGTTAACATATTCATATTTTAAAAGTATTTTGTTAACAAATATATTTTAAAATTTAGTTTGTTGAGTACCAAATGCTTTAAAATTAAATTTGACAATTACCCAAAACTTTAATTTGAGTAAACTAATTTTACGTTATAATCTTATTTATTGTCATGTCTAAAAATAACCCAAAAAAAAAAGATTCAATTTATTCCGACCTCATATTTTTGTTGTATAAATACATCATCTATATAAAATATTGTTAGGTGTGACCTTTTTTTATTAAATTTAACGATAAAAATAAATTAAATGATCATTTAAAAACAAAGTTGAAACTAAAAGGACCTTTGTTTATTGGAAAACTCGACTTTGTATTTCTCTCTCCCTCTAAACCGTGTTCATCTTGTGCATTTAAGCTCAAAGTCACCGGTGACTTTCGAAACAACTATGCATCGGTCAACAACCTCTTTTGTGAAAAAACCAATAGGTATCTCTAAGAATCTTTCACCATCTCTACCCGAAAACTCGGGTTTGGATTATCCATCTAGAACTCTTTGTGCAAATCGAAAGAGCATCCTCAACAAGCTCTCGCATTTACTGACCCAAAACTCGAGCAAGGGGAGCAAGCGATACTACGGAGCGATTGAACAAACCAACATTAGAATCTACATTACTTGTTACACTTAAAATTGTCTCATCCTCACTTTGAACTCAAAACTTCTTAATAAAAACTATGAACTAGTTGCTTGGCTGATGATAGAATTGTTGAGATACTGGTTATCAGGTTAGAACTCCTGATTTAAATAATGAAAGGGTTTAGGTTTGGGTGGATTTAGCCCAAATAATACCCCAAGCAATCTATACCAACCGAATTGGAATTGGGTTTTCGCATTATGATATTTGAAATTAGTCACGACAACAAAAGTATGAATATCGAGTGGTGGTCCAACATATATATTCATCGGCTATTTTCTATGTCACGCCACAAACGCTAAAGTATGTAGGGCTACAACATTTGACTACATAGTTGCACCAACAAGATCGGTTTGTCAAAAGAAGGCCTTAAGGGACCTTCCGTTTAGAATTACGTTTAAGTTCTTAGATTATCAATCTATAGATAGGCTTACATATGATATGCACAATATATTATAACGTTGTTGTTACATGACGTTCACGTAAAGTGAGTAATGATAACTAAATAATTGAGTGCAGAGTATACATAATAATATGAGTATGTCTATTGAGACACAAATCGAGTGCAGAGTATACATAATAATAGAGTGCAGAGTATTACTTGATGGACCGAATGAAATCTTTTCATTATTCTTAGATCCGTCTAACATTCAAGTTCCATTGTTAGCTATATTTTGAGACTATTTTCTTGTCTGATTCTGTTACAATGGAGATGATGAATTTCAAGAGAATTATCCGAATTCGATACAAGGAATGATACGGAATTCTAACCAACTTTACGAGCAATTATCGAAAAACATTTTTCGGTCGTATTCTTGGGTCGGGTCTTTAACCAAGCAATGAGCTTCAAATGAAGAGATTGGAGAAGCAAACAGCTTTGCAAGGAGATTGAAATTTGAGAGAAAAGCAGAGGAGTAGGTGCTTGTCCTTCTCTTTCTTCAACTTGTTTTTTTTTTTAAGTAGATTGGTTGAGGAGGTTGTAGAAAAAGTGTGATTGGTGTGAAGAGAAAATTTGGTTATGGAGATGGTGTTTGGCTTACCAATCTTCACTTAATCTTTTCCTCCCTTATTATATAAACTCCTACACGTATTTAACACAATTTTCGTCTGATTTCACGATAATATTCATAACTAGTCAGCTTAAAACCGAACAAAATTGTAAATGAATAGGCGACTAAGTTGCATTTGAAATCGTTAATATTAGTCGACTCACTTACGTTTTACTCAAAAGGAATGCTCTAAAATTTAGTTGATGGACATGTTATAATTCATCAATTATTTCTCGACCTATATATTATAAAAATTTTACCAATTAATGAAAGAAACGAGTAATCGTACCAACAGACTATATACAGTGCATTTATACCTTAACGTTCAATTTATTAGTTAAAAAATAGTTCAACAGAGTATGAATCGAGTTAAAAATTACCAGAAGATTAACATATTTTTCGTTGAATGAGATATTTTAATTTGATTTCTAACTCATGTAATAATTTATAATTAGATTTGAAGTTCGTTGAAATATTATTTTGTGTTCTAGTTAACGGGTAAATTAAGTTAAAAACCACAAAATTCATTCACCAAAAAACTAATTAAAAGTATAATTTATAAATCACTCTAAACTTTAATCTATAATTTATAAATTGCATTTTATTCCACAAAATTTTGGAGGTGAAACCCATCATATAGTATAAGGAAACATGCAAAGGCATGTGTTTTTTGCTGTAAATGTTCAAAATAATGGAGGCATAGTCTAGCTCGCGGCGATTTGGTGAGAGGAGCACTTGGCAATCTCCTCTGCGGCAGACAACTCAGATTTGCCAGAGAGCCTTGCCATCTTCATCCCCGTCTCTCCAGGTTTTTGAATTTTGCAGAGGCCTGTACGTCATTTCCCTTCATAACTTCCTCTCTTTTCCTTCACCGTCTCTTCTTCTTCGTCTTCTTGGAAAAGGACTACCCTGCGTCGCGTTTTTAACCGTCGAAATCTGTTTCTTCAATCTGGGTTTTTTTATGGAAGCTTCCTTTGTTGCATCTTCGCTCTGTCCATGGCGTTCGGCCTCTTGCATGTCTGTCCCATGCCACAAACACGTTTCTTCCAATGTGTATGCGTTTCGTTCTACCAAGAGGTCGAGCAAATGGGGGTGGAGAAGGAACATTCCGGACGAATATTCCAGTGAAACCTCCCTATTCACGAGGGGATTGCTTTCGTCGTCGTCCGGATCCAGCATTCATCCTCTCCTTAGTCCAAGTGTTCATGCGGACTTCCTCGGTGATAACGAATTCCCTCACCTCCTTCGATCGAAGAACATCTCCGTGACTCGTACGCAGAGACGTCTGAATCGAGCACTTCATTCAGGTAATCTAGTCTTCAGGGTAATATTTAGAGTTTAAACTTTTGCTAGAGAGTGTGTGATTCTAGATTGTGTTTAGGAATATTGTTTTCATCTGTCGCTGGACATTCTTAATCTGACGTATCTTCTTGTAAGCTTATTTCGTTCGTGTTTGTAGCATATGCAGCCTAATATAATTTTATGTAGTTTAATTCATCCCAGCTCATGAACACTGATAGAAAACACTTCTTTTGGCCATTTTAATCAAATTTTAGGGGAAGCTTTGGCTGTGGCTGCGCAACCTGCTGAAGAAGTGGAGAAGAATAAGAAACCCCCATTAAAGCAAAGGCGAGTAGTTGTCACTGGAATGGGCGTAGTTAGCTCGCTTGGCCATGATCCGGATGTATTTTACCAGAATTTGCTTGAGGGTGTCAGTGGAATTAGTGAGATAGAGACATTTGATTGTGCTCAATTTCCCACGGTATGATATTTAGCTGTTTTATACGGATGATTTCTGTCTATTTTGTTCTAATTGTTGTTTTCTTCAGAGAATTGCTGGAGAGATCAAGTCTTTCTCAACTGATGGATGGGTTGCACCCAAGCTAGCAAAGAGGATGGATAAATTCATGCTTTACTTGGTTACTGCTGGCAAGAAAGCCCTCGCAGATGGTGGAATTACAGAAGAAGTAATGAAAGAATTAGATAAAACTAAATGTGGGGTTTTGATTGGTTCCGCCATGGGTGGTTTGAAGGTACTCTCCAAATTTCTCTGGTTTGAATTTTGTTTGGGAAGAGTTGATGACTGAAATATTTCAATCTAATTTCATGACAAAACACGATTGGTTGGGGTGTGCTATCTGATTAATTGGTTAAAATTTGCAACTTGCAGAGAAGCATTTAATTTGCATGCAATGATTTGAAAAAGGAATGTTCTATGTTGGTTTGATCAAATTCCCTCTAGCCCATATAACATGAAACTCTCAAAGAATCTGATCGATTAGTGACCAAATTTCAATAAAACCTAGAAAATTTCATCCACAAACTTGAAGAAAGTTAATATGGACTATTCTAGAGGTCTGCAAGCTCTCCCAACAAAGCATACAATAATGAGAATAATCCAGTGAGCCATACAGGAGGTCTATCAATACCGTCTTCCCAAAGATTCACCTTTTCCTCAAGGTGAAAACAAGGAAATTGGCAGTTGATAACGTCGAATGATTGGTTGGGCTTCATGGAATAAGTGAACTATACCAATATTTAAACTAGAGGTCATTGGATGATAGACATTTTTCCTGCATAGCACATTAGGAGATGTGTCCACCCTGCCTTGTGTTGTGAGAGTTTTATTTGGATACTCTTTGTGGAACAGGTTTTTAGTGATGCTGTTGAAGCATTACGTGTATCATACAAGAAGATGAATCCTTTCTGTGTACCGTTTGCTACCTCGAATATGGGTTCTGCCATGCTGGGAATGGATCTGGTTAGTTTGCAAAAGAAAGTGCTCCATTTTGCAAATGACTCTAAAGGTATTTGAGATAGAACCCACTTGACCTTTCTGATTGGAATTTCAAATTCAACTGTAGGGATGGATGGGTCCGACCTACTCGATTTCCACTGCTTGTGCGTCTAGCAACTCATGTATACTCAGTGCAGCTAATCACATCATCAGAGGTGAAGCTGTAAGTACTTTTCTCTCATTCCATGCTCGTAAATGAAGCCTGAGAGGCTAGATCTCTCTTTTTCCCTGGTTCTTGTCATTGTAATAAGAGTTATTGTTATTACTGCTACTTATAGTATATTATAGGCATCTTCAATCTGCTCTACTTATCTAATTTTGGCAACGCAATCTGAATGATAAAAAGCTTGGGAAATGACTGAGAATTGAACAAAACCTTAAAGAAAACAATTTTAATCTCACTGGCATTTTATTAAATTCTATGTGCAGGATGTAATGCTTTGTGGTGGGTCAGATGCAGCAATTATACCTGTTGGTATAACTTCTCTGCCAATGTTACATTCGACCGTGTTTCTTTGATTACAGTTTGTAGTTGAAATACTGACTTTTACTCTTGAACAGGATTGGGAGGATTTATAGCATGTGGATCACTTTCGCAAAGAAATAGTGATCCTACCAAAGCTTCTCGCCCTTGGGATATAGTAATTTCTCCTACATCTTTCCGCTTTGTATTTTTTTTCTTTCCATCAATTTACAGGTTCCTCTAACATAAATTCACTCAACTTTTTAGTACTGGAGAAATTAATGAATGTTCTATAGTTTGTTTAATGTGTTGGAAAAATTTGACAATCTGAACATGATGACATGTTAATCTTCGAATTTGTGGTTGGTTAGTTAAAAGCGGTGATTGAATCCTTTTCTTTAAGCTTTCCATCTCGGTGCATCTACTATACCGGAAATATCAATGAACTTGATTATGGAAGTTGTTTAGAAGACCCTTTTTTAGTTTATCTTATTGAATCTATTTATCAGTTTAAGATACTTCTTAGTAATTGAAATTAAAAAATTAGTAGATATGTTCTGTCCTTGTCGCTTGTTTTGAAATTTCTCTTACTTTTAAGCAGAATAGAGATGGATTCGTGATGGCGGAAGGAGCGGGAGTTTTGCTCATCGAAGACTTAGAACATGCCAAGGTAAACTTACTTAAAGTGATTTCATGATTCCCAAATTATTGGCATCATTCAATTTGTGGAATGGATTTTCAGAGAAGAGGGGCGCAAATTTATGCGGAGTTTCTTGGTGGAAGCATCACTAGTGACGCTTATCATATAACTGAGCTGACCCCTAACGGTAATCTTCATTCTATTTATCATAATGTGAAAGATTAAAGAAATGTTTGGTTAAATTTGAGGGAATTTTACTTTGAGGAGGCTATGTATTGGGGTGAAAGGAATACTGATAGTCGTACTACCTTTGAAACAGGGAAGGGTGTGGTTCTCTGTATGGAAAAGGCATTAGCCACTTCAGGTGTAAGCAAGGAAGATGTTAATTACATAAATGCACATGCTGCATCCTCCCCAGATGGCGACCTTAAAGAGTACGAAGCTCTCGTTCATTGTTTCGGCAAGAATCCCATGGTATAATATTTTCCATTTTTCACAAAACTCGGGCGTATATTGTGAAACTCGTGTTGTCGACTAAATTTTGTTCAACGTTTTCTGCGAATTTAATTATACATATTACATATGATGTGATAAAATTTTTGTGTGTTTGGCAGTTGAAAGTGAACTCAACCAAGTCGATGACGGGGCATTTACTAGGAGCAGCTGGAGGGGTTGAAGCTGTTGCAACAATAAAGGTGAGAATAATCCATGCTTTTTAACATTCCGACCTTTGTGTATCGATTCTATCTCATCCACGGTTCGGTGTTCATCGATTCAGGCAATACAAACTGGGTGGCTCCACCCGAACATCAACTTAGAGGATCCAGATCAAGGAATGGTAAGTTTTTTTTTTTTTTTTTTTTTGGCTGCTGATGGTGATTTGAAAAAAGTTGCATATTTTTGCATGGTTGTCTGAGTTGACAGTTGGGAAATGCAGGACACGAAATTGCTGGTGGGTCTAAAGAAGGAGAGAGTGGAAATAAAAGCAGCCATGTCCAACTCTTTTGGATTTGGTGGGCAGAACTCATCCATCATCTTCGCACCTTTCAAGTAAAATTTACATCCTCCCTTTTACATGTCTCCTGATTTCATCCCAATTTACACACAGCTTCTCCTGTTTCTTCCCTTCTGAAATGAGAGCGAAAGAAATGTAAAGTAGTAGGAGGATGTGCATTGTTATTGTTAGGAGTGAATAATTATAATGTTTTTTTTAGTTTTGGCATATTGTTATTAGTCAAATAGAAGCTGTCTTCCCCTGCTTCCTTTTCAGGTTACTCTGTTTTTGCTTGGGATTAAGAATATGAACTCAACCAACTCAAGGAACCATTTTTAAGTTCATCTATTTTAAACTATAATATGTTTATCAATCAATGCCTGACGTCTATGCAAGATCATCTTAATCTTGGTTATCTTTCTGTTGTTGGATCAATATTTAACAGAGTAATAGAGTTTGAAATCAGATTAAAACACTTGGATTGTTGAAAAATATGATACACATTTGACAGATTTAATAGATAAGTTGCAGAAAATTGAGACTCTTTTAATGGCATGAAAATTGTTGGGAATGGACAAAAATTTCATAACAAGAAAGATGAAATTTGTATTTACAGTTTTGTCATCTGAGCTGTGATGGAATGGCTGCGACCCAATCCTCGAGGTTGAAGACGATGGAGATGTGACACAGAGACTCTGGCAATGCATTACCATCCTTGTCTTCCTTCCCATAATCTCACCACGTTTCCGTTAAGCTCCGTCAAGTCTTGGTACCTGTACCATCCCTTCTCCCCTCTCCTCGTCCGTAACGCCTCCTCCCACCTCTCCCACCACTCTCCCACCTCCTCCTCCTCCTCCGCCGCCGCCGCTTCCTCTTCCTCTTCCTCCTGCGCTTCTTCGACTTCCTCCCAGTAGTACAACGCGAACTTGACTCCCTTTCTGACTCCGCCGAGCTTATTGTCCACCACCACCGCAGCGAAATTCTCAGACGGCGGAGTTAGTTCGATAGGGCAGGCGAAGGCTTTCGAACCGATTACAGTTTGATCTTCCAAAAGCGGCGTAGCAGGTTGTGGCAAGGTCGGCGGCGGCGGCGCGATGAAGTCGGTGGATGATCCAGCTACAACTTTGAACCTCCAGAGACTAACGGCGGCCGTAACAACAGCAACCCACGTCCATAAATTGTTGACGACGGTAAGAATCCCAAAGGTCAGGTAATCGAAAGCAAGAGCTTCGACGGGAGACTCCATGGCGGTCAAAAACAAGGAACTCATCTCTCACCCCTCTCTCTCTCTCTCTCTCTCTCTCTCTCTCCTGAACAAAAGTAATGATAAACTAGAGGAAGGAAGGGTATATTAATATATGGGGGAGGTAAGAGAAGACGGGCAGGAGCAGCCATGGCCATAGAAATGATTAAGCAAGTGGGGATCTCGACGAAGATGCCGAGCCCAGATGCTAAATGCCATGGCCAGATCCCGAATTTGCACACAATATTCATCCTGTTTTTTCTGACACGTGTACGGCCACAATTCGATTAAAAAACTATATATTATAATTTTGTACGCCAAATCTAATATTGTATTATACTAAAATAATATAATATTATTATACATCAGAGTCGACGAAACATCAACGACATTGAATGATTATTGGGTAGAATTTTTATTTATATCTTATCTAATATATAATATGGTTTTTATTCATTAACTTTGGTCCAACATATTATATAATAATTTTTGCATCTTTATTGTATCAAGCAATTATTGCCGTGTTATGTTTAACTAATATTTTGCCACAGAGAGAGAGAGAGAGAGAGAGAGAGAGAGAGAGAGGCCAAACAAAAGTGGGGTCTAAAGCAGGAGTTTTGTGAGAAGCATGGGGAAAAGATTTAATGCAAAAGTGGACTTGTTGTGATTGCCAAAAATCAAAATGACAGATAAGAAAGGCGTTGGTGGTTGTTGTAATTCATAAATATTTATTATAAAGTTCCATCATTCCATATTCATGCATTTGCTTGGATCCATATTCATGTATCACGATGGCTCTAGTTCTGATTCTGGTTCTGGTTCGATCTACGTTAAAAATTTCGTTTTGATTAAAATTAAGAATATGGTTCTGATTTAATGTTGTTAATATACGTTTGAGTCGCAAAATTCAATTTGTACCTTGATTTTCAATTAGTGAACTTTTTCTGTATCTAAAATTTTTCCTGCGTTAGAATTTTTCATGTAAATATTAGTGTTTTTACGTTTATTTTCTTTATTCGATTCTCAACGTGAGATTCGACAAATTTACTGCTCTTGAGCCCGGTGACCTCGTATGAGTTGGTTATACGGATGCTATGCATGACATAGAATGCCATTTGAGTAAGATAAAGTGATGAAGATGTTTCCCATTCATGGCGTCCTCTTAGAATTAGAAACAGCTACCTTTGTTGCTCTCCATCTTTGGCTGCATTGGAAAGACAAGATTAAAGTCCAATTTAACCTCTAGACAATTTATATCCTCAACTATTATTTTAATCACAACTATCCTTGCACAGTGAGTCCTTACCCAGATGACTTATATATTGATAAACTTTATCAAATGGATGTTTTAATATATTTTAATTTCGCGTACACATTCAATTTCGCGTTCGATTTCAAACATAGGCCTCCATTACACTATTTTATAGTTCTTTAAGTCAATTGCGATATCGAACTGTGCAAAATATTAAATGAGTTAAGACAACTATACTACGCTAAAATGACTTATTGTAAATGAAAAAGTTAGACTTTTGATAAATTTCTTATAGACACGAGTTATTTTACTAATAACCAAAAAACACAATTACAATTTTACTCAAAAAATTAGCGTACGGTATCATCGGCAGAGACCAAGGCAATTCAAACGTCCTAGTTATTTTCAACCAAATACGTAAAATTAATGCAATGCAAGGGCAAAACAGTAAATACTCACGAAAATTTAGAAAAACAATTGGTCAACTTTGCTACCGTGAGAATTTAGTATCTTCATGCAAAAACAAGCAAAGTTCCGTCGGGCTCCAATTGAGCTCGTTGAACTTGGTTCGTTGGACTCATTTAACTTGATTGCCTTTTCTTACATTGTGTAGCTCTGATTCATTAAGTATGTTAGGCTTGAACTTGGTTCGTTGATGACGTGGAATTTTCTTACTCTTTAGTTACGCACTAACATGAATTTTTTTTTTTCAGTTTGCTTTTCTTTAATTTTTTTAATTCTCTAGTTACGTATTATCGTTTTATATTTTTCAGAAAATTATACGTGTAGTTTAACTTGACTCAGTTATTTGATCTATTGTTTTAATAAATATTCTTCTAGAGTCGAATCTTGTTCTCCTTTAACGATGAAAGTCAAAAGAAAATACACAAGTGCCGGATAAAATGAGGATCATAATTTTCGTGAACTAAATGTTGCAATTACTATTTTGGGTAATTGACAGATTAAACGCTAAACTATTTTTCAATAAAATGATCCTCAAAATGTGAAATTTATTCAAATTTAAACCTTCAACTTTTATTCTGAACAAATTAAACCCCAAACTAGATATCGTGAGCAAATTAGACTTTGTTGTTAAAATTAGAACTGCTCAATTTTGTTCCAGTTGAAACCAAACCGAGCAAATATTATCGAATTTATATTTTTTCAACTTCATTTTTAAAAATTACATTACAAACATAAAAAATGGTCGAAAGCCCAAACCAAACCAAAACCAAGTGATAACTAAAACGAGAAAAATTGAAAAATTCAGTTCAAAGTTCATTTGTTCACTATGCAAAATTCAAAGTTTATTTTGTCCAAAAAAAACGTTTGAGGTTCATTTATTAAAAAAAAAAAGGTTTACAGAAATAACATCTCAGAAATAAATACTCTCAACTAAACTAAGTGACTAAAAATAAGAAATGCACGTTGACTCATCCAAGTCTCTTTGAAAATAACCTCGAAGTGGGATTTATTTGGGAACTAAATTCAATAAGAATTCCACGTGTTATATTTAGTATTTTAAAATTTAAGCGCACGTGCAACAAAGATAAAAAACAAAGGTTCCAAAAAAACATCAGTGTGACCAAACGTTAAAACATTTCATTATATGGGTTAAATAATAAAATAGTCTCACCAATCTAAGAATATAAAAACCATTAACTAGCTCTAAACAACGAATGCCATAGGAAAACGAGGGAAGAAGATGACATATAAACGAGAGCGACGTAAGATGATGGCTATGTTCAGATTTAAGGATTCATATCTAAACAGACGACGCAGTCAGTTTTCTCGTTGTAATGTGCACGAACATACAAATACCTTTTGGAACAGTCAAAAGTGCATATCAAACAATGACTTCCTGCTCGAGTCAATCAAACTTAATACACGTGAAATTATAATAAATAAAGATGCATATGCGCACATTTGATTTCAAGCTAGAAATAGATCAATTCCTTTGAACTTTTCGTGCATTAATTTCCAACTTCAACTAGACTTAGAAAATCAACTAAACTTGACTTGCCTCGGAGAGATTCTTTAATTCTCATCATAAAACACCAATCCAATACTGACAAAAATTCAATTTTCTAATCCAAATTGAATTAAAATTGGATTTCGAGAATTTTTTATAAAAATACAACGTAAATAATTATGACCATCGGCATTAAGTCCAAATTTTCATCATCGTACAAGAATCGTAGGCCTTGCCTCCGGTTCTTCCTCCTCTCTTGACAATGCCATTTCTCTCTTAGAATGACAAAAATCTTGGTTCGGAGAAAATATTACTTAATTATCTCATCATAGGCTATTATTTACAAACGGTAACACAATTTATATGGAAATCATACATTTAAGCAATACAAATGAAGTTCCATAATTTATCATTTTTAATTCTAAATTAAACGTGACCGGTTTTACAATTTTTAAATCTTATCGACCATTAACTGAACCTTGGAATGGACCGTATGATTTTCTTCGATAGTCAAATCGCTCTTGCTACTTTCCTTGAGCAATGTTACTTCGTATCTATTGCTAATAAATTTATCACATTAATCTTATTAAATATTATTTGACACGTTAATAAATATTTTAAAATAACGTAATAAAACAACAGCATATGTCTCTACCCTCGTCATGGATAGTGACCCATCCGGAGAGAAATAAACCCAAAAGAATAATTAGTGACTATTTCTTCAAGCTTCTGACCATTTTCATGAAAGTTTCCTCTTTTATTTCTGAGAAGTTTCCAAAAGTAGGCAAAAACATAACTGGATCTGCAAGAATTAACGCACGTTTGGATATTATAATCTGAACGTATCTTCTTCCTCACTCTTTCCCCTCCTCTCATCAAAGACCTGCACCTAATCTGCTCGTAATCTTTCACCTGCATTCGCATGCATCAATTGAAAAGTATAGAGTTAAATTTGAAGCAGTTTCCATCGAGAAAATAATATCGTAAATTATAGTATAATTGTATTAATTGTATATGAATGATTAAATCATCTAAACTCGATAACTTCAGATTTTCTGATTGTTGGTAATTTATTGTGATATCAAAGTGCGTGGTTGTAAATCCGAATTCATTGTTTTGATACTGAAAATCCTATTGTTTAACAAAAGAAATTGGCATTCGAGAGAATTTAAGACGGGAAGTAAATTATTAAATTTTTCTCCGGTCTACTAGAGTTTAAGAAGTTGGTTATTTATCGTTTCTTATGTTTCTACTCTTTCCCATCTTTTAGTTTCTACTACTTTTTGAGCCTCGTTTCATCTATATGGCCATCGAACTTGGGATATTCCGCTATGATATTATGATAAATTTATCAACAATTTCAAAATTTTAAATAATTGAGTTAAGGTCATCACCAAAGAGTGTCGAACATCGACCCGTAAACCCCGAGATAAGGAATCCATACGTATTATTTGAATTTTCAGGAGCAAACTAAAAGAAAACTTTGAAATTACTGAAACTGAAGGCATCGAAATATGATTTTGAAAACTCTTCTTTCAGAGAGTGAAGCTACGTTGGCATAGACTCTCTTTCATTTCTTTGTTTTTGATTATTTTAAACGCTTAATGCTTAATCAATACCTTAAAAAAATACCCACAACATGACTTGAAAATAATAATAATAAATGTAGTTCATCATTTCAGGAGTATTTTTCTTCGTACCTTGTGGTGAGAAGTGTTTGAAAATACAAAGAAATTCAGAGATCTGTTCAACGAAAGAAATTTCTCATGTCATTCAGTCCTCTTTTCACTTTGCCAATTTGAATCTTGCAAGAGGAAATTCTCATCAAAATCTCTTCTTCTGAATTATATTTTTCGTGCCTTTGAGTTCACAAGTATCCATGCAAACCCTCTATAAAATCTGCACTCAAAAATAGCTTTTTTTCCCACCAAAAAATCATCTGATATAATAATCTAGTCTCTTTCAAACCATCCAAGAAGATCTCAATGGCTCGAAATAACTCCAGAATTGCGATTATCGGAGCGGGAATAAGCGGGATTGCGGCGGCAAAGCAGCTTGCGCATCATAACCCGATTGTGTTTGAAGCCACAGACTCCATTGGAGGAGTATGGAAGCATTGTTCTTATCAATCCACCAAGCTTCAGTCCATCCGTTGTGGCTATGAATTCTCGGATTTTCCTTGGCCGGACAGGGATAACTCCAGCTTTCCTTCTCATACAGAGATCGTGGAGTACTTGACTGGTTATGCTAATTTCTTCGACTTGCGTAAGTTTGTGAGGCTCAATTCAAAGGTGGTCGATATCCGTTTCGTGGGTGGAGATCAACCGGAAACCACCGATCTTGGCAGAAATATGGGTGAGTATGGGAGTCTTCTCCCAGGCAGCCCGGTATGGGAGGTGGCTGTTCAGACCTATCCATCTAACACCATCCAGGTCCTCATCTGAACTTTATGACACCTTTTCATTATTAGGGTTTCAAAGAAAAGAAACCCTAATTGGTCAAAATTGTGAAATCAGCAACAAGATATTTAATGAAGCAAAACAAACTTTTTTTTTGTCATTCTTCACTAATAATTTGCAATGATATGCAGTGGTATGCTTTCGAATTTGTCGTAGTTTGCATCGGAAAGTACGGGGATGTACCTTATATTCTGTTATTTCCACGTAACAAAGGGCCGGAAGTGTTTCACGGCAAGGTCTTGCACACCCTTGATTACTGCAAGCTAGATGAGGAAGGTTGTGTTGATCTACTTCAAGATAAGAAGGTTGTAGTTATTGGCTTCGAGAAGTCGGCCATTGATCTTGCTGTCAAATGCGCCGAGACAAACCAAGGTGTGCGAACAATTTAGCTGTTAAAAAACTGTATAAGCTCATTCCGCTAGCATAATATCTCTCTAGAACGCATGACATTAGTCTATATAAATATTGTTAATGAATCATTCAACTCAATCACATTCAAGTAATATTGGATACGTGCACCCTTACTTTGGACTATGTTCTCACAATTTATCATGATCTTCGGCCATTTTAGTCTAGAACTAGATGAGCCTCGTTAGTGTGTAATTAGATCCTCAAACTTTACCTTGATTTTAGTTCATTATAGTGACTAGTTTTGTAACCATCTAATTAGGTATTCACGGTTTATCATGATTTTAGATTATTTTGGTATGGAGCTGGACAGACTGCGTACTATCCCGTTATCATCCATTTCGGAAATATTTTCTCGGAAAAAAGGTGAGAAAAAAACCTAGGAATAATCAACCATGCAACAAGCTGTTATAATCAGCAGCTTTTTGGTTGCTTAGTTGGAAGTGAATATGCAAGGAATGCTGATAAGGAAATGAACCGGATGAAGGAAGAAGACATTTTTCTGGTCCTGCAGACCAAATCCATTGCATTGAATTTTCTTTCCCGACCAAAAACAAACATTCATTTGACTGAAACCATTAGTCAATTTCTTGTCTCGTTCACTCAACTTTTCGCAATCGCGGGTCGATTAAAAAAGTGTAAATAAAAATAGACGACAAAAAAAGGTCTCCTCTGTGAATTTATGTGCGATAAGAAATGAAAGTCGAATGAGACACTGAGTTAAAATATAAACTAAATAAACTCCCGTGTTACAAATCTAAGATTCCAGAAAATATTTATGGTTTAGTTGTTCGATTATGTCGTAGTTTGTGGTTTTTGGGCCGGGTCGTTTAAGGTTTTGTAATTTTCTTCCATGGAATTTGCAACTATGAAGGAGTTGGTGGGAAGCCATGCACAATGGTGATAAGAACTTTGCACTGGACTGTCCCTCGTTACTGGGTTTGGGGTTTGCCCTTCTTCTTAGTTCTTCCATGAAAGGCCAAACCAAAGCTTCCTCAGAAACCTCTTCTGCCTCCTCTCATCTCCCATGGTCAGCCTGATCCATCACTTTTTCCTGAAAAAATTCTGCAGTTTCTTCAAGCTGATCTGCAATGGTTTCTTTTTTTTTCATAGAGATATGCAGTTTCGAAGTTCATCGAATCCTACCTAATGTGGAAGCTCCCTCTACGAAAGTACGGACTGAAACCGGACCACCCATTTTTGGAGGACTTTGCCTCCTGTCAAATGGCTATAACGCCGGAAAAATTCTTCCCTGAAGCCGAAAAGGGAATGATAAAGTTCAAGAGAGCTTCAAAATGGTGGTTTTGGGAGGGAGGAATCGAATTCGAAGACAACTCCAAACTGGAAGCCGATGTCGTCGTTCTTGCCACCGGATTCGACGGGAAGAAGAAACTCAAATCTATCATACCCAAACCTTTTCGTAACTTCATCGAATATCCTTCCGGAATGATGCCATTATATAGGTACAATTCTAGTATTTGAAAAGTTTTGTAAATTTTTGAAGAACATAAAAAAGGGCTTTGTTCGACATTGTTATTTGGGCAGGGGTACTATCAATCCAATGATTCCAAACATGGCATTTCTCGGCTATCTCGAGAGTGTAGCCAATCTGCACACTTCAGAACTTGGAAGCATATGGCAGTCCCGGCTGGTGAACCATAAATTCAAGCTCCCAACTGTCGAGAAGATGGTAATACAGATAAACGAGGAGATGGAAGTGATGAAGAGAACAACCCGATTCTACAAGAGGCACTGCATTTCGACTTACAGCATCAATCACAGTGATGACATATGTGAAGAAATGGGGTGGAAATCATGGAGGAAGAAGAGCTGGTTCTCTGAAGTTTTCAGCCCCTATGGAAGTCGAGACTTCTCGAACTGAGCCAATTTTTCTTTCACATTCTTTCTTTTGATTTAAACATAAAATAACAAAAATAATTTATTTAATAAAAAATGAAGAATAAGGGATGTGATAGATTCATGATAATCTCAATTTGTTTACAGTATTATAGACAGACTGAACTCTGTTTTATTTTCTCAAATCTACCCATCTTAACATGACTGCTAAAACATCTCAAAAAATGTAAAAACTATATCATCATCAACCAAGAATCGGAAAAAAAATCATGCAATAGCAGATATTAAAAATCGTCCGACAGAGCCAATACAATTTGATTTTCCAGTTAGAACAACGAGATTCAAGCTGTATATCTCTTCATAATACATATAGAAAGTACCTGCACAATTCTATGAATGATGAATTAGGTGGGTGTAACAAGCGGGGAGAACTGGAGACAAGACTCGTCTCGAGCAGAGGGAGGCTCAGAGGCTCTGAAGTAGCTTCAGAGTCTCGTCAATATGCTTCTCGGGTTGGAACTGATTGTTATATATGAGTTGAACCACACCATTCTTATCAAGAACATATGTCTGTCGACCAGGTAATGATCCGAACAGATCAGAGGGCACACCCCACTCATTTCTCACTTTGTTACCCTCATCACTTAGCAGTGTAAATGGAAGTTTGTATTTCTTTGCAAAAGCCTACATTACATGAAAAACCAACAATATTATGACTAAGTTAGAGATTGCATTCCAGATTGGAATTTGTTGTTATTCTATATTCGTTTTTTTTAACTTCTACATTTACCTTGTGTGATGCTGTATCGTCCCCGCTAATGCCGACAACCTCAGCTCCTGCTTTCTTGAACTTCTCGTACGAATCTCTGAAAGCACAAGCCTGGAAAGAAGCCACTTGATCAGCACTGTAGTTTCAGAAAAGGTTTGACAATACGACATAATTGAAGTCGATAAAATTCGAAGGTTGAGGATTTTTTAACAGGAATCCGGTAGTTAGACTATCAGGCATCACTAAATATACTTTAATTCAAAAATGTGAGAGGCTTCTTTCGACTCGAGTTTCCACAAGGTTGTGAGGAATAAACGAGTCTAGATTGTTGCACTTTACGTAGTTAAGGCTTAATGGCAGTCCCATTCACAAACCGGTTTTCTAAATATACTTCCACTTAATGTGCTTGTTGTAAGTGGTATGAGAAAGGGTTGGTCCTTGGAAAACATTGTTGGATCGACACTAACCTGAGACGGTCATCGTATAAAATATGGGAGGTATGAGATAAAGCCAGCTAATTTTGATGGTTTAAATTAGTCAAGCTGCGTGACATTCATAGAATCATAGGGTGCTCCATTTTAACGACTGGTCGGGTAAAGTGCAATATAGTCCCTAACTTAAGGGTTAGTGACACCTAACAACCTAAACAAATTATTAAGCAAAGCGATCCTTGTTCTTCGGGTCATCAACAAAATGGTCAATGGCGTAATAAAATTCAATAAATATTTCAGGTGTTTCACACGCGATGACGATTTTAACCACCTCTAGTTACTTGACTTCCTCAATTACTCGATTCTGCACTTGATTCTAAGCATGGATCTCACTTGGACGGCCTTTGTGTCTTTGAAAGCGAGTTTGTGCGGGAAATCGAGTGAGCTATGATAAATGAAAATGACTATTACAAGCTAAAAACACAGACATTTGACAAACTCAAACGGCGTCCATGTCGGCACAACCACATCAAAAGGAGAGACAAAGGGAATGCAGCCAGCAGGAGAGGGTAGATACCTGTTTGGTGCAGCCAGGGGTTTCATCCGCAGGGTAGAAATACAGAACGACAGGCTTGCCCTTGAATTTGGAGAGGCTCACACTCCTTCCTTCCTGATCTTTCAAAGTGAAAGAAGGTGGAACCTGGCCCTTACTCACCTGTTAACAACCAATCGCACAGACTCAAATCAAATGACGATATAGAAAATCACAACAAAAAGAAAAACCCACTTTACACTAAGCATCAGCCGCAATGTACCTTGGCAAAAACAGAAAAGGAAGAAGAAGGATTCGAAAACAATGGAGGCCGGGAAACCCGGAGGCTGACGCCATAGAAATGAGATCTCGAAGTTTTGGAAGAACCCGACAGTTTCTGCGGGGAGGTTGTTTTCGGAGTTTGGGTGGGGAGGAGAGTGGAAAGGGAGTTGTTGGGTAGAGAGAGCGACGCCATAGAAGAGTGAAGGCCTTGTTTCTGCGATGTTCGGCAATGGTTAGATTCAGAGAATTTACGGGAGTGAAGAAGGAGATAGGGAGGGTGTGAATGAGAAAGGTGAGCGCGAAGAGGATAGAGCGGTCAATGGTCATCTCCTGACCATATAAACCATAACCAGACTTTAATCGACAGCATCAGATAGACATGGATTTATAGTAAACTTCTGTAATGAAATTGACAGTTACGCAATTACAACGTTAAAATAACTAGAATTATTTCTTTTAAAAAATACATATTTATCCTTATTTTTATTTCAAAACAAATTATTTATCGTATTAAATTGGTATTAGAGCAAATATTACACCCCGTATCGAAGAAAGAGTCGCCGACAACGAACAAACAAAGACTTGATGCCGTGAGCAAAGACTCGACAAAAATGGAAGAAACTCTTCGTGAGATAAAGCCAAATTAGTGTCCCGATTCACTAAACCGAACATCTACTTCCATGCTTACATTTCTTAACAACACCTTAGCACGAGAAAATTATGTAATTCGGAAGTCCACCCTTCAGTTAGTGTCATTTTGAATCTACTAATCTGAAAACTAAGCTGATATGTTCGATTATTAGAAAATAAAAACAAATTTTAGTTCTTTGATTTTTATATTTGTTCGAGATCGAATTGATCAGTTCTGATTCAGTTCATTTTTTTCGGTTAGATTTTGAATAGGGTTGGGAATATGTTTGGTTACAACTTAACCGAATAAAAATTTCAGTGATTCGTTCGATTCTCGATTGATTCTTTAAAACAAATATTAAAATCGAACCAAATTGAATATATAATAATTTTTTAATTTTTTAAATTGCAAATTAAAAATTAAAAATTAAATTGCAAATTTAACATGATTAGTAATAAATTTAAAATCAAGATATTTATTTATTTTTTATTGAAAAATGCATTTCTAGGGTAGTTTTGCTCCTCGGGGAGGAGACTATTATTTATATAAAGGGCACGGGGTTCCTTTTTTCAGAGAAAACTGAATCTCCCTAACCCTAGCCCAATCTTAGGTTCTTCTCTGGGATCCCAAGGGAGGAGGGTATGGTGGGATTGCAGAAGCTTATCGGCTCAGTTCACAGAGATCCTAACTCGGGCACTGCAACTTCATCTCTTGAAGCTTTGAAGAATGGCGGAAGTGGGGTTTCTACGTCTTTATCTTCCTCTGATCAATCTCGTGTTTTACTCGCAAGACCTCCCAGGTAGGGTTCCATCCCCCCCTTCTCTCTCTTAAATTCTTTTTCAGCCTAGAACAGTACTTGCGAGTGGGGAACTTTGTTTTTTTGGAGGGAAATCAACTCAGTTGACACCTGCTAAAAATCTCATCCTCTAAGAAGCTTCTAACCTGGATGTCATAAAATAAAATATCACGGTAGAGACAAACTCAGATAAATCACAAGGATTTATGTTCTTGAAATCCTCTCGCGACAATTTATTTCATTCTCATTCATCGTATATTGGATGTTAAAAATTTGTGTTCTTCGTTAGAAACTCAGTTTGGTTTTTTTTGAAATATTTGATTCTGTATCTTTTCTAGGTTGAAGCATCAATCCTAATTGTAACAGAACTCTTCTTGCTCAAAAGCTATTTTACTGTGCTTTCTGAATGACAGTTGTTCTTATCTCGTTCTCTTCTCGGGTCTTAACTATGGTGTATTATCTTTGTTCAATCACAGACAAGTAATTTCTCTGTGGACTTGCTCCAAGATTTGCGTGATTTGCTTTGCTGCTGGAGTTGTTGTTGGTTTTACGTTGAAGAGGCGGGTAAGACGATGGGCTTCTAAACTCCTAAAACGATTGAAAGACGATTGAGATCTTGTCCGTGAAAAATAGACCCTTACTCCCAAATGAGGTTTTTCGGATTATTCTCCTGCAGCTGCTTGTAGACGAAGAGCTTAGATTGATGTTGTTTACCTTTTTTGTTACCGGTTAGTCATTGTACTCAAAATTCAGAATTATGCGAACAAAGCTCTTTCCGTCCGATTAAAATGGATGATATTTATGTTATTAATTTTACGCAGCTTGATTTGATTTTTCGTGTTTGATCATGATTTGAGTTTCAAGTGTTAAATAACACTGTTTTTTCTATTCCTATCATTCTTTTTTGTCCTATTTTTTTTCTGCTTAACATGTTGGATCTATGTCGGCATATTCGTGTTGTTCTCTGCAACGCTAAAACATAATAATTTGTTAGTTGCAACTTCCGGGTTCTTTGGATCCCTATTTTCGTCTAATTTATTTATACTAGAACTTTTAGTTGTTACTACTGCAGCTGGTAATATGTTTTTATGCTACTACTTTTAGTTCTTATTCCAACAAGACTAATACTTTGTTTGTGTCTTTATAAAGCTCCCAATGATTGGACTAATACATTATTAAGTTTCAGCCTTGTCTGAATATAGTTGTTGAATTAAATTGTTCTGAGGGAGCTTTATATTATTGCTGTCAAGATTTGATTGGCTATTGCATCAGAGCCTGATATAATTCTGTTATCTTATATATTTCACTGGATGCCAATTGGCTATTGACTTATATATTTCATAAAAAAAGAATTGGTATGTCAATGACATGTATGATTTTGCATTTATATCTTGCTAGGCTAATAGAAATAGTCATTTACATGGTCACATTATTTTTTACCTGAAATAATGATGTGTATAAAGAACAATGAGCTGCGATTTGGTCTTACTATTTTCCTTTGCTTTGTGTTCCTTTAGAAATACTCTTTGTGGAACTCGAACCGGGTGGATGTCCGATGACTTAATTCGTGTGATAGCTTCTTCAGCTCCTTTGCCAAAACAGGCATTCCGCAGTAGAATACGCCTGCAAGTAAACCAGTAGCATACTCATTATCCAATCTCCTAATCAACTTCGTGTGCCTGACAGTGTGAAGTTATGTGGTACGTGGGTTACATCTAGAAGCAGGGTCTTAAATGTGGAGTTTTCCACCTAAAAACCCTACCAATAAACTAAGGTTTGGAATATGATCCTTTTTAGCAGTGCTGATGCCGAGCTTGCCTTTAATGTTTAATTTCATACTCGTTCAAAGGGAAGCGTCCTGGGAAGTTATTATATGTTGCTATTGTTTCTCTGTTAATGCGAAATGTCTATCAAAGTAAAATGTTGAGATTGTTATCATTTATGTTGGATAGCTTTACCGACTGTTTGATATGGATGCTTGGAAGCTACTTTGGTGAATACTTCTCTCCAGTTAGGTCTTGCAAAGTGAGTTCTCACCTGCAACAGATGAAGATGAAAAGGTCAGAAAAGCTGTTTAGGTGTGCTAATTGATGAAACTGGATGGGCAATAAAATCATACTTGGGTGCCGGATAGAATATCAATGCCATTTTTGGCGTGATTGAGAGCTTGAACCATCGTGATCAGGGTCGATCTTGCATCGCTCTCTTCATACACACTCGTCAAATAGTTGTGCAGCTCGAATTGTCCCTGGTTTAGAGTGAATGTTAAAGTTGATTCACAGTAGTTTAATGGCCAAAAAGTGAATCAATTACCTTTTGATCAATTTCAGCCACTTCATCCATGACTCCTTTGAACCATTCAAATGAGCCAGGTTCTCTTGTAACCCAGTAGAAGTGAGCATTAGGAGTCCTCTGTGTTCGTGGCTTTCCAGCAGATGTGACAGTGGAAGACGCAAAACTGTTCATGCTGTCCTCGGATCTACTAATTTCTGTGTTTGTATCCTAGGCCAGTCCATCAATTATCAATAAAGAAGGCTTGGTATTATTCTGACTTACAAAGTTTTCAGAAAAATAAGTGGATTGGATCTCATGATGTACCGTCTGTTCTTCTGATGATCTGGTGTTGTTCAGGATATCTCTGAGGATGCTTATGAAAGGAGTGGCTCCAATCCCGAGTCCAACAAGGAGCAACACATCGTAATTTTCATAGTCTTGGGCAGGAGCTCCATATGGGCCGTCAACTAGCAATCTTGGTTGGCTATATAGACAAAAATCACAGCTGCTGAGCAGAAAGAATATTGCCAGACTTGGAATTCATACAATAGAACTGAGCCTACACACAACTTACCTTTTTTCATCCATCTGGATAAGTTGGCTGAAATTGGCTTGGACACCGACTGCTCTTGAACTGTGATTTTCAGTAAAAAATCGCTTCAACTCCCTCGTCCAGTCTCCTACTGTTCGGATGTGAACACTGAGGTAGTTGTCTCCTGGAGCTGAAGTTATCGAAAATGGGTGCCTGAAAAAACACAGAAGAATGCTCTGACTTAGGAGAAAGAAAGAGAAGGGCGAAGATTGAGTGAAATTCTGCTCACCATTCAAATTGTGATATTGTTGGACATTGTAGAAATACATACTGCCCACTTCTATACTTGAATCCTCGAGGTTTTGACAGGATTAAGCTCAACACATTTCCTGGTAAAACTGAAACCTGCAGTCCACCTCTTGAATGACTTCCCCACCATCTTTGGTATTTAAAGAATTTTTATTTCTCAAGTATACTTGCTAAACTTTACCTTTATTATATCGACTGAATAATGTTCTGATCTGCATGTTCGCAGGCTCCTTTCAGCTACATACAGTAACAGTGGAACAGAGATGTAAGCCAATGTCTAGCAACCAAAAAAAATCCCATTTTCAGTACTTCTTGACAAAGTGACCCTTTCTCAATAAAAAGGTTAGTTCTTACAGTTTTCTGATGCCATTGGTGTGTCAAAAGTAAAAAAGTCCCGTGGATGATTAGCAGAAGGTAAACCAGACCAAGAAGATGATGGGAATACCAAAATGCGTTAAAACCTGTCAACCTGTTGAGAGGTGAGGGCAGTCGGATGAGATTCCTCCGAAAGCGACGAGCTGCTAAAGTGTACGATATTATCATCAAGACCACCATTCCCATCCCCGTCATGCCTTCTATTCCAGTCATAAGGTCCTTATAAGTTGGTCTTT
Source organism: Begonia peltatifolia (assembly GCA_022433055.1). NCBI lineage: Eukaryota > Viridiplantae > Streptophyta > Magnoliopsida > Cucurbitales > Begoniaceae > Begonia > Begonia peltatifolia. The sequence continues at coordinate 16,775,182 of CM039529.1, forward strand.
TATTATGCAAATCTGAAGCTATATATGCAAACTTATTAGGAGGTGCGTTTATCAAGCGGGGAAAGTCACATGTCAGATGAATCCCTCCATGAACTAGAATTCCAATGGCTATGGCACTTGCTATAATCTGTCAATTCACAGAGAACAGAGTTGAGTTTGGGTTACGATATTTTTGTTATTTGTAAGACAGTAACAACTTTCTTCGTCGAACCTTATGAAAATTAATGTTGTCGTCGATGGGGACAAAGGATCTGGCACCAGTGGAACGAAGCCAGGTGAGAGTATTGCGACAAACGGGGAGGAGGATGAGGGCCATGTTTAGCTTGAGAGTCTCAGCAGCACCTTTTGCCGTGGACAGACAATATCCCATGACTTGAAAGGCAGCCTTGTTTCTGTATTGGAAGAATTTCCAGGTGAAAAGGGATGCCATGGCAATTGCCCACACCAAAAGAATCCAACCCCTTCGCCAATTCTCCAGAATAAGGCACTGGAGCTTTTTGCTTACTTTTCTCACCACTTTCTTCGGTCTGAATGTGGTTGCTGTTTTCTGACTCCAGCTCACACTTGCCAAGCTGAGTGGCCGGCTGCAGTTCAGATAGCTGTCTTGTTGCAGCAGCAGAGTTTCCAGTTGCCACAACTGAATCAATGGCAGAGCAATTTAGGAAACTTGATAGGTAGCCGGGGAAGAGTGAAAATGCTTAAAACCTTTACCTCTATGTAGCCAAGGTTTTCCGGATCGAGTTCTTCCATTATTAACGAGGCGTATTCTTCAGATCGTTCTTTAAGTGTTGCAAGTTTATTAGCAGAAGCACTGAGCATTATGAGCTGCAATCAGACAGGTGTGAAGCTCAATCAAAACCCAGTTCTTGAACAAAAATTCTGTTAATTTTACACTTGAGGAGAGTGATTTCAATTTGATCAATGACTAAAAGAAGCATTAAATGTTCATCTGGAGTTGTTTATTAGTTTAGTGAGAAGTGAAACTGAGTGGAGCAGAGCCAATGATAGTTTCGTTTTACTTCCTGAACTTCGTCTCTTGTGATTCTTCCATCTTCGTTGCTATCGGCCCTGAAACCAGAAAAATAGTCGTCTTCAACAATGGTGGGTCTGGGTCTGAACCAGACACAAAATGGAGAGAATAATTAATAAACTAACGTCCACACCTAGGAGAGAGAGGCAGAGCAGATGACTTTAAATATTAATTATAAAGAATGACGAGAAAGAACACAGGAGAGAAAAAGTAGAGAGGGGGAGGAGAAGAAACCCACATATCGAAGAAGATTTGAAGGCGGGCATCGAAGCTCTGATCGGAAATCTGAAGCCAGAAATCGTGAAGCTCATCTTTGGTGATGTTGGTTATCTTTTGACGCTTCCTCCTCGCCAATGCGTCGAATATTCCGACGGCGAACTCCTTGGAATCCACCATTCCTGCACTTTTTTTTCCCAATCAATACCACTACCTTCAGAATTAGGTCACCCAACTGAATCCGACATTTGCATTTTCAGTTGAGAAATTTCACCTATGCATTCCCCGAAATCTTCTCTCCCAAGCAATCCGTCCTTCGCCAGATTCGTGAACCTCGACTCCACCGTTCCCCACATTTCCGTCGTATCCGCCGCCTTGCTGATGAACCTCAGTCCTTTCAGAGCTCTCTGAGCAGTCGATCTCGTCCTTTGCAGCTTCCAACTCAATCTCCGAGCGTCTCGAGCTGATCGGACGGGGTCCTCGACGTCCGACGAGGTCGAAGCACGCGAAGAAGACGACCTAATCCACGCGAACTTCTGCCGGATTCTGGCAGTGACGGAAGACGGACTTCTCTCCAAACCCCGCGACAGCTTATCATCCTCCCTTGCAGACATTTCCACCGCAGGAGAAACGCTGCAGACGACAATGGAGCTGTTATCCATCTCCAGAGTAACTTGAACGAAGTCATCATCTCCACGGTTCTGGCCAAGGTCGTTGAGGAAGATCGGCAGCATTGCCCCCCCAATTCCATATTCTCCAGCGTCGTCTGGCAAATCGAATCGGCGGCTGTAATTGGATCGCTTCGAAGTAGCCTTGCCAATGCCGGCGGAAGAAGACCCGGTGGTCATGGCTTTGAGGTGAGCGCTCTTCTTTGTTGGTGTTTGGTTAATCTTATGAGTTCATGGATGCACACTTCTCCCTACTCTCTCTCTTTTATTTTTACATTATATATTTCCTTCCCACCGATCATATATTATAACCAATAAATACGCGTATCAAAGTCTTACCAAATCAATCGATACGGACTTCACTTAATTCGCAGAGGTTTACGCTCTGATCTCGACCCGACGTAATAATCATTGATTAATATAATTAATAATTTAGAACTAACGAGCAAGCGTAGTAAATTAAAAATAAAGAGTAAATTTCAATATCGCCCGGTATTGGTGAGTACGTATGAAGTATGAAATGGGTGTAAAAAAAGAAAAAACAAGACAAACACCTCCCAACCGATTCTTCTACACACAATTTCGACGCAGTCTAGGCTTCACAATTTGCTCTTTGCGCCTCTAAATATTATATAATATTTAATTGATTGTCAGGGAGCAAGTAGAAGAAGAAGAAGGAGGAGGAGGATAGTTGGCAGGAAGAATTCAATTAATTAATTTCTTTCTTTATTTTATTTTATTTTATTTTATGTTATGAAGAAGGAGGACGAATATTGTATTGACACGTGGTAACGTGTATGATTTTTGCTCTTTTGTTTCAATCCCTTTGTTTTTCAGAATCTCAATCCCTGATAATTAAGCTTATTTCTCGTGCTTACTACTCGAATGTGTGGATTTTACGTGGAGACCGATATAAATGAATGATATAATATCTCAGCATCGATCGTACCCGTGTGTTTAGTTTGTGAAATTCTTTCGGCTTTTCGGTCGATGCAGAGGTGCTACGTTAGAGTAGTCGAAGTTGGTAAGGCTCCGGTTAGAATATTAATGCTAGGTTTATAGAAAAGACTACTAGATTGATAAATACACTTTGTTTGAGGATAAACAAAGACCTTCATAAACTAAGAGTCTCTTGCGATTCACTAAAGAGACTGCGGTTAAAAGTCTCTGAAGAATGACATGATCTTCTAAGAGAAAGGTACTTGATTGGTCTGTAACCTAAGTATTGGTCTAATTTTACACGAGCGAGAACGATCTGTCGCCGACGTAATTCTTCACCGCGTTAACTCGCCCAGAGTTTAAAAAAGTTTGTCGAAAAGTCTAACCAATCGTTCTCCAAACGAGTTTCGTCCCACTTCGTGAGTACATTTTGCAAGGAAGGACTGGGTTTACACAAGTAGTAATTGTTTAGTTTTAACGGCAATATCAATGCAGGGCGATGATACCAACCTACGTCTGTTTCTCTTTTTTATTTCATCTTAAACAACCTGTCTTTGTTTAAGGATTAACGTGTTTGAGCTTTCCAAACCTTGCCCTTTGTCCCTTCCTCAAATTCTTGTTTTCTATCTCTTCGTATAATTACTGTTGCACTCGTTAACCTCAATTTTGTTTTAGCTCGGCTCAAAAAACTCGTCTTAGAATTTGTTGGTAACATCGAACAATAGATAGGATCGATACCGTGGTGGGTCACATTCACTCCATCTCAAGTTAGCATTTTTCACACACACACAAATATATATATATATATATATATATAACACATATATAAGTACAAAACTTTATTATATATGTATACAATAAAGTACATTATTTTTTTTAGTTTTTGCGTGATGTGGTTTTGTCTTTAAAATAGGGGGGGTGGGGGGGTTCTTCTATATATAAAAAAGAGATGGATTCAAGTGTTTGTGCCCAAGAATAAACTTTCAATTGTAAACGACAGCTAAAGGATATACTAGAATAACATCCAAGAACAGATCGATCTTCTACACAAAACTTTTTTTGAGTACACACTTTTGGTGTTGTTTCAGGAGGTGTCCAACGTACTAGAATGTTCATCACCACCACCTTGGTGCAAGTCTTGCCAAACTTTGTTTGTACAATGAAAGTTGGACAACCTCCTGGTATCGTACGTTTGGTAAAACGCGTAGAAGCATTGACTCCAAAAATAGCCAATTGAAACATTTCAAGTACAAATAGAACCAAAACGACACTTGTTACCAAACAGGAAGAACAATTTATTCACGTTTCATTTGATGGTCAAAGACAAATTAAAAACTAAGCAATGGTGGACTAGATTAGGTTACACGCGTTTTTCCTCGATGATTAGCCGATAAACAATCTCAATTGGTTGGAATTGCATTATTGGAATTTCATCACTTAAAAAGAAGTCGGAAATAAAAAAGATTTTGGGAGGAATTGGACTGGGAGCAGGTGATTGACTTTGTAGGCACAGTCAAATCACTCCAACAGCAATCATACATATTGTAAAAGCTCGTCATCCTTTGACATTCTTGCATGGCGGTTGAGACGTACGAGTCCCACAATTCTTTAGCCAACAAATCCTCTTAAGTGACTCTGTGTGTGTGTGTGTGTATATATATATATATTTATAATAACACCTCATGCTACATTATAGAATTCGAGCGTTTAAAACAACCCGAATTCAAAACTATCGTTTACGACTCATAGCCCTTTTAACTACTTCATCGTCGTACTAGAGTTCAGTGTTCTTAGTTATATTTTTGGGTCGTGCAACAAAAATTTTAAGAGAAAATTAAAATAGTTTCACAAAAATTCAACTTTGATATTACATTTGTTGTCGAGTTTTGATTTATAACTACGTATTTAAGCAACTATTATACGATGAATCGCATTCAAGTGACTATGGACGTCCGAGAGTAAACTAAATTCCGATAGTTGTTTTTATTTTTTTCTTTTTTAATTTGCAGGTGGGAAGAGGAATGAGAACAGCAATTATGTGAAATTTCACCAACTTTGGCCAATAATTATCATATTTTTAGCATCATCTGGAAGCCATCACAGCACAGGTAGTAGATTTTGATGGAGAAAACTCAACCCACTTTCTTGACTTTATTTTTTAAATCAACGACTATTAACACATTAATTAATGTGTAATCAAGAGCAAAATTACTTGCAAATTGTACTGCCTTTTGCTCTTAAATTGTACTGCAAATTAATGACTGTGAAATTAGATTAGGTGCAACCCACCTATCAACCAGAACAAAAAGGAATGCTTAAAAGTTTATTGTTCATAATCGCGCAATAATTTTATAAAAGAAACTAAGGTATTATGATTAACTAAAACGTGACACCCGAATATTCACTAGGTTTTGAGTTTACGTTACCTTCGGGGTAAGTTTCTTTTTTCTTTTTGGAATTTCATTTCGATCTAAACTAGTTCGAGAGCATTGAGGAATAGAATGAAATTGTGTCATGCTCGTGTTTTTTTTTTGGAGAATGCGAATTGTGGGTTCCTAATGTAAGAATTGCTGTTGAGTCTAAACTCGTTAATTAGTTTAAGAACTAATAGCATTCTTACTTTAAGCGTCACAATAAATTCCGCCAAAAGTTTTCATTTGCTATGGTTCAATTACGGATTCGGAAGGCAAAATCATGATTTGAGTTGAAATGGATAGAGTTGTAATAATTGAGTTTTGAAGAATATTCCGATTTCAATTTTTGTCGGTTTGTAGTCTTCGAATCAACAAACGAACCAAAAATGATAATTATGAAAGAAAAAAAAGAACCAAACTTACTTTTTTTCGTTAAAAAATGAATCAAACCGGATTGACAAGTAAAAACATGCCTCGTCCATCTACTCTAAGCTCAGGCTGATCTTGAATTTGGACAAAAAATAAAAACATGGAGATGCGGGGTATCGAACCCTTGCACTCTACCAAGTGAGCTACATCCCCACTTGTGATTTAGATACGTAGCAAAATTTATCTATTTTTGATTTGCATTATAAAATATTTCCACACTAATTAAAATTTGTCCAACAAAAATCGAAGGAACGCTTTGAAAGAGAAGTTTTATTGAAAATGAAGTTAAACTGACGACCAGACTGAGTGAGTCTGTGAACATTGTAAAGTAGACTCGTTCTACTCGGCTCACTAAGCTAATCAACTTGCACTTAAGTGGTTCATTCAAATGGTCCATGTCAAACTCAATCTTTGGGCTCCCAAATTAGCTCAAAATGGTTCTTATAACTAGGTTAAACGAGCCACTATTTATCCCGTCCACTTGCAATAATATGGCTAAAAAGTTTGTCATATTATTGTTAAATTAATCGGTCGAGACAGAAATCTAGTTATTATTCATTAAATGAATTTGTCAAGTCATTTTTGAAATTTAAAAATTTGATAAATTATGACACTTCACAGAAAATATATATATATATATATATATATGATCATAGTCCATTTTATTATTTAGTCTAAAGTTTTTGGGTCTAATTTTTTCAAAAATTTAGAGAAAAAATTTCTCTATATTCTAAAAAAACACGAGTAGAAAAGAGTTTAGGTATTTTGTTCAACTTTAGAACCTCTGAGCATGAAAAATTGTTCAAACAGGTATAAATTCGATGTACTGTGAAGTAATGACATTGAGTTATTGCAGATATTAATACGTCAAATTACTACTAAAATCCAAGTAGATCCTAGAACTTAGAGATATTAGTTATCAAATCTCTCTTGTTCGGAGAATCGTCAAATAATTGAATGATTCTACGTTACACTAGCAACAAATAGATTAATCTTAATTATTTTTTCACGTGGGGACATTAGCATCATTAGATCGGGTTAGGCTGACCCAAGGCTCTTTTTGTCGGTGGTGTTGGGCTCGATCCTTCTAAAATTTATGGTTCAAACCCAGTATGAAGTCAGATCTGGCCTAAACCGGACAATTTTGGTTACTCTTCTCGACATGTCATTTAAGGAGGAGGAGGCCGATTGGGACGTAATTAATCAATATCAAATTTCAAAATTTCCTGGCTTTGATGATCAAATAATGACATTAAAAATGAACATAGATGAGCGTCGACGATGTCACGTCACTCTATTGCTACAGCGTACAACACGTGGATGTGATTACGGGGACAAATATTCCACGAGTAACATGGAACAAGTGGACGCCCTTCCTTAATCCCACGTGGGATGCTGTCCTCTTTTAAGATCTTTGACTTTTAGTCAATCTCTCTCCTAGTCGTTTGCAGCCAGTATTTTGCGGTGGGGGCATTTCCGTAGTTACACACGTATAAATAAAATAAATAAATAAATAAATAAAAAGAGGTGTTTAAAGAAGATGGCATCTTCCACTGCGAAAGCCGCGAAACACGGCGTCTCCTCCTGTAAGATTATTCGTTGTCATCTTCCCTCATGACAAGCCCCTCTCTCTCTCTCTCTCTCTCTCTCTCTCTCTCTCTCTCTCTCCTCTCTTTCTCTCTCTAAAAGTAAATAACATAACTGCTGTTGGGTTGGCATTGATGTAACGATATCTTCTGCAAACGATCAGCAGAATGTGCAGAGATGAAGTAATGATCATCTCAGACATTGTTGTCTCTCGTTTGCATCTGCAGCAAATAAAAAAAAACATTTTTTACAGTTCATGTTTTCTTTCTCTGCTTCTCCTTCCATGACGACTGGATTAGGGTTATTGATTGATCTATGTTAAATGGTTTCAACTGCTGTCATGGACTGAAACCTTTCACGTCCACTCTCTCTCTCTCTCTCTCTCTCTCTCTTCAAACCCTTTCTATTCAACTACCTAATCATTCCGAATTATTATTATAAATTCGATTCTTCGTTTTCACCTACAATATTATTAGTTTATTTAGTTCTATAATAATCCTAATCAAGCTACGACCGTGGTTTATATATGTGATTTCTTTAGCAAATCAATGAGTTGTTTGGGTGATCTTTTGATGAACTGTATTTATTTACCCTCCACCCTTAACCTCCCAACTTTATCATATGTTCTAAAAATAAGGAAGATCTGGTGTATGTAATAACTATGCGATGAATTTAACAGATTTAATGACGGCACGACATGAACTAATTCGGTACGTGAGCGTTGTTGGGGGACGATAAATTATTGTTACAGATTAAAAATATGAGAGAAAATGGTAATATTATATTTTTATTTGCCTTGTCCATATAAGTGAAGCCTAAGGGGGTGGTTGTTGAATACAAACAAGTAGGGCCTTATCATAAAAGTGGCCACAACTGACCTAACGATGATTTTTTTTTATATGGGGGGGCCATTGTTCATGCAAAATTTCCACCGATTACTACTCTCCATTACCCGTGATGCCCGTAACGTAAACAATCCATTCCGTTTTTAAAGACTAAATTTTACGTGATCATGACAAGATGACTTGTTTTTAGTGTTTTTCGTGATTTTCATCAATTTTTCTACTTAGCCAGTAACGTGTTCTCCGTGAATAAAAATATTCGGAATATCGAAATATTATTACATGTCCACATACATTCGCATTTTAGAGTTTAGTGAACTAAATTCTTTTAAGGAGTTGATGGTCTCACGTTATAGATATCACTTAGTGTTTTGTTTTTCTTTGTAAACTCACGTAAGCATGAATCTCAAAACTTACGAAGATATTTTAGTCTTTATGTAGTTTTTTTTTGGGAAATGGTTTTTTTTCCAATTGAAATCCAATATTCAAAATTTACTTCTTTCTTTTTTAGTTTATTGTATTCTAATAATAATATGTAATTTGCATTGATTAATATTTTGGCTTGGTAGCTTATGGGTTTCATTGGGCTCATCAGAAATAGTTATTTGCATTGTCAAATCACATTTCAACTATCATGTGGGGAGACATTATTGATGGCAACAAAGCCAACATGAAAAACGCAGTCAACCATGCAATTAAATGGAAGAAAGGTTCTTTAAAGAAGATTGAAAATGTCTAAATAAATTTAGAGAAGAGATTAGAAATTATGATAAAAAAAGAACAACGACAAAACGGAGATACAATCGACGTTCTCGGAGGGCCACCGGAGATCAACCAGTTGACTTGTGTGTCATTGCCGATGCAACGACGATCCGCCGGTGATCCACATTATCTGGATCATCCTAAACAGCTAATTATTCATTAAAGGTGGAATTTCGAGAGAATATACAGGTATATCATCATCTGAATCGTCCTAACAGGCGTAGAAATCAACGAGTTCGTCCAACGACTCCGGCTGTGGGTCGGCATTTTCGAGCATCCAAAGCAAGTGCTCGAAAAGAACCACCTCGCAGGCAATGTTGATGGCCTCGGACCCGGCGGACCTCTCCGCCAGTTCTTTAAAAAGAGGGCGGTCGATGATGTCGGAGCTCAGGAGGTAACGCCGACGAGACTTTCCGACGTAGACTGGGTGGAGATTTCTGGAAATGACGGAGTCAGCATCGTCAGAAGAACTTGGAACGGAGGATATGGAGCTGAGGCTTTGGCGGCCGCGTGTTTGCCTTCCAAAGGAATTCCATTTCTTCAGAACTGACTTCAACTTCGTCAGCTTTTCTCCTTTGGCCATGTTAGAGAGAGAGGGAGAGGTGATGAGAGTGGAGGAGGGGAAGGTTGTAATATAAGGAGAGGAAGGAGAAGGTAGAAGAGTGGTAAAGATAGTAGGACCCCTTTTTCAAACCAAAATAATTATAATATAATAGAGAGTTAAGAGTGATTATAATATGCCCTAATTCTTCACCAAGTAATAATTTTTGTAGAACTATAATATCCTCAATCATTAGTGACTTGTAACCTCTAAGTTCCCACCGAGTTAGCCGATGATCATTCCTCGTATATTGTCATAGACCTGCTATCCCCACGTAACATTGCTTCGTTACCTCCCTCTAGCAAGAGTAGGCTGAATTTCAATCTCAATGTAGCTTATCATCCTTTCAAACTAGATATTGATCGTGTTTTGAATAAACTATTGTTTCACTATTTAGTTAATCAGATGCAAGTTGTAACATCTTAAACTCTACCAATTACTACAATACTATCTGTTTAGATTGAAATCTACGCAACGTTATTTTTGGAGATAAAATCTTATATATATAATATATTACAAAAATTTTATCCAAATAACGTAAGATTATAATCATATTATTTAGTTTTCGACCCCAAAAAACCATCACAAAACGGTCATTGCGCAAGTCCACCTCAAGTGAACATCTACTACAAATCATAGGCTAAGAGTGTAATTATTATACATTTTAAAATAACTAAAATAAAAAATCATTCATACGACTGACACGATACATCAAAGTGTAAAATAGTCTAGATTTCGAGAAACAATTTTGCAAACGGAAAAGTGCAAGATTATGATCCAATTTGATTAAAGTATATCTCTAGGGAAGCAACTTGGTTTGGTGAAAGGGACACTCATGTGCTATGCTACTCCTACCATCTCCTTCAACTCATATTCTATGTATCAAGTTTTGTTGTTTAGTTTGAGATTAGGCTTATTATTTTTGGGAAATTAATTATAACAATAATTAAATATTAAAAGTAACTTTATCCAACCCTTTTTGTTGTAGACTTTGGAGTCTAGACAAGCACTCAGACAGTTTATAACCACCACCTTTTTGTTTGGTTAGAAGATAGAAACATTGCATGTACAAGTTCTTAACACTACCTAGAGCTTTACCAAATTTAACTTTTAGTCGAGTTTATTTAGTCCCGGTGATCGCACAAGACTCTGAAGTTGATGACTGTCTAACTTTTGTCACAAGATTTCAATGACGATCAAGTTGAATTTTACGATGCGCAAAATTACTGGAAAGAACAACTTGTAAAGCATTTAGTAATGTATGTACAATATTATCCCATATTATTTTTTTTGCGAATTTCACCTCAAAACGTGTTATATTAGGTTGAGGTGAGACTTTACTTTACTTATTCTTTAAAACACTATAATGATTCTTATTACAATATATGTAACAAGTACGAGCATATGTGATTCAATATTTTAAAAATAATACCAAAAACTTAATTCCATAAATCATTTTTGAAAGATTAGTTTATCAAGCACTTGATACGCCTTTTCTCGTAATTCATTTTGTTGATTAATTCATTATGTTGATAGCATAACTAACTATGATTAATTGAAAAAATAATAATAATAATGAAGCAATACCAAGTTGGCAATGCTCTTAGCACATTATTGCAACAACAGAAAACTTTTAGACATATTTTCAAACACAATACATAAAGAACTAGCGAGCACTCTCGAGCCAGGGGTATTTTAGTCGTTTTGGTTTCGCCGGGATTATTTTTTCATACTTGCAGGCATTGCGGCGCACATGGAAAGAGCGTGTTAATAAAGAAGCACAAATACTCTCGAATTGGGGGTATTTTTGTCTTTTTGGCTCGACCGGAGTGTTATTTTTGGGGAAAAAAAAAAGGAAACATTGTAATTGGCATTAATGGGAGAAGAGTGAAAACAGGTATATGTATTTGTAGACATTGCGGCGCATATGGAGAGAACGTGTGAGTGTAATGGACTGGGGAATGAGCAAACCAGTGAAGGCTATCAATCAACGTTTGTTTGTGACGCCCATACCACACCCATGTGGTTTCTCATGCGACATAATCATTCATTAATTCAATTATTATCAACCCTAATTCATTTTTTGTACAATATCCTAGTCTACTTCTTGATCTTGTTTCCACCCACATAATCATTTGGGACAAGACCAACATCGACGGTTTGGATCGATTGTCAAGTTCAATCCGGTTTGGTCGAGAAATTATCATGTTTCTATATATGTATGAAAACATCCTTCCATGATAATCTTATGACCGTTGATGTATTAACGTGGATAAAATAAAAACACTTTACATTTGTCGTCAAATTTGTTGTCACATATTTAGTTAAATTACTATTTAAGAACAAAAATAAAGCTTAATTTAAAAAAATTGAAGATCAAAATGAAACCAACTCTAAATTACGAGGATTAATAATATACTTAGCCAAAAACATTTTCCTATTATAAAAAGGAACATTAGTCTTTATGAAAATGAAGATGAGCAATTAATTTTGTACAATGTGCCAACTCTAGACTGCACCTTGTTTCCACCTACACCATCATTTAGAAGAGGTCTACATGCATGTTCGATTGCCCCCCACAAAAGGGTACATTCAAAATCGACAGATTCGATCGAGAAATAATCATCTTTCAATATTCCAAAACTCGATGATCCATGCAAGTGATTTGGTTTTCCAATATTCCAAAACTAGACGAGCCATGCAAGTGATTTCGAGTTTCATGAACATTGAAAAACATTTCTCATTATATAAACAAACTTGTCGACTTTTGGGGTTTTCTTCGTACCTCGTCGATTATTAGAACAAATCATGCATGCATGGAAATAGGGGATAAGAAATAGACAAATTTAGTAATTATTTGGACACGTCCACCGACTGATATATTGTCATTACTTTATCGTCGAATGATATATAATTTTCATTATATCTTAAAATTTAGAGTTATTTGCAAATTAGACACTAAATAATTGAACCTCGATATTTTAACTCTAAACAATTTGAATTTTTCCACCAAACTAAAAAAAAAAACGAAGTATATGCATTTTTAATTTTTACACATAAATTGACGTCGAGATTAAATTTCAATTCATGATAAAACAAAGTTTAAAATGTCATCTTATCAATGGATTGTATTCATAACCTCAATAATTGCTGGAAAATAGATGAAGAAAAGGGTTGGTTGTAGTGATGATTATCTCCAAGACCACACTGAAAATGGTAACAACTGATTGATGGATGGCGAGATAGAGAGGGTTGAGAATGGTATAAAACTTAGGAAGTGATGGAGATGGACACTGCCAAATTCTGGACACAATCTTTTCTATTCCATTTGCAGACCCTAACATTTCCCTGGAAAAAAGAGAGAGAGAGAGAGAGAGAGAGAGAGAGAGAGAGAATGGCGATTCAGAGGGAGAATGTGGAGTTGCAGAGAGTAGAAATGGAGGAATTATTAGAGTATGGAGGATAGGCATGTGCTTTGTGTTTAATCACAACCCCGTTGCACATCCATTTTGTCTTTTGTCTCCCATCTTCTTCTCCCATCCATCTCCATCACAGACACAAAACCCCATTTCTTTCTTAATTTCTCTTAATTAATTATTATTTTGTGTCACGATATTATTTAAAAAACTCTATAAATGAATTTATATGGGCGGATCTCGTTTCATGGAAGAGGAGTCGGCCCATCGCTTCGTCCAATGGGTCTTCAACAAAGTTGGCCGATCCTAGCCTTGCCCGACCAAGGTCTCCTTGAAGTGAGCCAGACTAAACCCTGATGCGGTGGATTCGATTCATAACAAGTCATGTTAAACCATCTTCTACGGAGGGGTGAGCACAACCAAACTAAATAACGGCGAATGAATCTAAATTTCGAGAAGTGAATTTTCAACACCCGTCGATTTTTAACATAATTTCAAACAACCAAAATTGATAGAGTTCAAAATAATCCAAAGGGTTATCTAATAGAAATTGATAATAAGATTTACTAACAGTTAGAAATTCAGTTTGTATTATGAATTTAAAAATATTTTTTTACTCGAAAATATATTTATTTAAGCCAAAAATGGGAAATCCCTGCATATCAATTTTTGTTTAAATCAAATTTGGTCTTCTTTAGGTCGGTTTGATTTGTTTTTAGGCCGAAAATTCGATCAAACCAAATCAAACAAAACCGGTGGTGAAATTAAGGTGCAGGTGTAGGGCTTGTGGTGTGGGCATGTGGAACCATACGCGTACAGTGGCTCGGACAAGATGACAATTCGATGGAAGCCCACTTCTCTCATAAGTCCATCACCTTCTTCCCCAATCCAAACCCACCTTCTAGTTCCCTCCATTCCTGATTCTTCTGTGCTACGTTCGCTTCTTCTACGTCTCTGTGTTCATTTCTCAACCAACCCACAATCTCATTCTCCATTGCCAATCCTTTCTTCGTGCTTCCTATACATGAATTTCGCATACAATCATAAAATGGCGCTCAACCCTCTATCTTCTTCCAGATATCCCTTCCCAATTCATAAGTTTCGTGTATTTCGACCTCCGAGGTTGAAACCCATCACTGTTCGTAACCACTTGACCCCTTTTGATACCCTGTTTCACGCCTTGATTACTCACCTCCCTTCTGTAGACGCGTTGAAATTCGCCGCCTCAGCTCTCGGCTTCGCTTCCGGTATCGCTCTTTACCTGTCCAATGTCCGCCCTCCTGATGATTCCTCTGTCGCAGATGTTGGGGAGTGGATTTTGTTTACGAGCCCGACGCCGTTCAACCGTTTCGTGTTCCTTCGCTGCCCGTCAATGTCGTTTTCCGGGAGCGAGTTTTGGGAAGACGTGAATGAGAAGCTGGTGAAGGAGGAGAAGCATTTTGTCAGGGTCAACAGAGGAAGAACACTGAAAAAGGACGCTAATTGTGTTTTCGATGACAAGTTCGAATACCAAAGAGTGTGTGTGAGTACCGAAGATGGCGGAGTCATTTCATTGGACTGGCCTGCAAATTTGGACTTAAAGGAAGAGTATGGATTGGATACCACCTTGCTGCTGGTTCCAGGCACGCCTATGGGGAGCATGGATAAGAATATTCGCTCCTTCGTCTCTGAAGCTCTCCAGCGAGGACTTTTCCCAGTTGTTATGAATCCCAGAGGATGTGCTGGTTCACCTCTGACCACTGCAAGGTTAACCCTTTCACCCTCTATTGTACTACTCTGTTATTCCACCTTATATTTATGTGCTTAGTTATTTTGATTATGCCAACATGGTTTGTTCACATTCTGAATGGTATGATTGTGGCTTTAGTTACGAAACACAGAGTTAGAAAAACTGGTGTACAAGGAGGGATTTTTCTTTTTTTTTTTCAAAAAAGTGTGGCATAGTTGAGTTGAACTTTTGGAATCTCATGCGCGCATTGGACAGTTTATAGCATTCTTACACTTATACTTATCTAAATTATTGGTGCAGTGGAATACTTATTTCGAAATTGGACACGAAAAAGTAAAATAACAGTAGAAAATACTTCTCAAAACAAGGATAATTATATTAATTTTCAAAAGTCTTTTCCAACCATTACAACAAACCATTTTATATAGTTTTTTCAATGATAACATAAAAGAAAATGATCATGATGAGAAACTAAAAAACTAAGAAACTAAATAATTAGGAAACTAGGGTAAATAAGAAACTTAAATAAAATAAAAAATTAAGTAAAATAGGACATTTAATGGAATCATGGCTTATACTTCATCGGTTATCATGTGACTCCTGTTATCTGGTGTAAAAGGGTTGATAATAGGACCTCTTAAATACTGTATTTATGTAGGCTGTTTACAGCGGCTGATAGCGATGACATCTGCACAGCTATACAGTTTCTCAATAAGGCAAGGCCATTTACAACACTGATGGCTGTTGGCTGGGGATATGGTGCAAACATGTTGACTAAGCATCTTGCTGAAGTTGGGGAGAGAACACCAATAACAGCTGCCACATGTATAGACAATCCTTTTGATTTAGAAGAGGCCACACTATTTTCTCCTCATCAAAATTCCATGGATCAGAAAATTACTGATGGACTGATTGATATCCTCAGATCAAACAAGGTTGAGATTGACTACATTTCACCAAGTATAATATCTAATGTCTAGCCTATGACAGGTGTATAGTTTATCATAGTAATTTCCATATGCATGACCTGATTATTTACAACGTGTATTAGTTTTTGGTAATGACTGGTCAATTTTTAGTCTGCAGGAACTGTTTCAAGGTAGAACAAAAAGTTTTGATGTCGAAAAGGCTCTATCTGCAAAATCTGTTCGTGATTTCGAGGAAGCAATATCTATGGTATCTTATGGATTTGAAGCCATAGAAGATTTTTATTCAGAATCAAGCACTAGATGCCTAATTAAGGAAGTAAAAGTTCCTGTTCTTTATATACAGGTGCATATTCTTTCAGTGTGCTCAAAGTTTATCAACTTTTGTCTTATAATTTATCTCTATGTGCAAATGTTGTCTGCAAAACAATGCACTATTTCTCAAAGAAAAATTCTTCTACAAAATCTGGAACATACTGGCTTCCGCATTTTAGGAGATGTTATATCTTATGTAGAAATTTTTTAATAGTTTTTATATTTGATTTTCTTTTGCATAGGTAAAAAAATAAAGATGAGGGAATCACCTATTCTAGAAAACTTAGAAATAGCAGATTGTTGAAACTAGGAAATATTACCGTAGGACCATGACCATTAGTAGTGAATTCATAATATTTTTCGACTATTTGCGGTTGACCTCCCAATCTTTATGTTAGATGCATACATATGATGCTTTAATAAAAAAGAACTCATATTTCTGACCAAAGCAAGCTACTAATAATGCAGAAGATTGTCTTGGAAATAAAAGCGTCTGAATTCTGTTTCGTATCCGTGTTCTCATATTTATGCTAATAATCTTATGGAACATGATGTCATGACTTTCGATAATCAGTGTGCACATAAAATGTTTTAGCTTAGTTCTGCCTTTTAGATTCATAAATTTCTCTTTTTTAATTATAGAGGCACCTTAGCTGACATAGGACTTTTTATGCATGGACAAATATTTGAGCCAACAATAGTCTCATTTTCAATGGTTGTATAATACCTGCTGTATATGACTTTACCTTCTATTTTTCTGTATGATGAAACTGATTCTGATTTGTTAAAAGCCTTTCCAATTACCAGAATGAAGACGGATTAGCGCCATTATTGTCATTACCACGGGATCAAATAGCTAACAATCCATTTACTAGCCTTCTGTTATGTTCGTGTTTATCTTCTGGCACTATTGCTCCTGGACAATCAGCTTCATCTTGTGGCGAGCATTTAGCAATCGAGGTGGTAAACTATCTTCTTGTTTTACTTTTTAAGTCTTGAACGAAAAAAAAAAAAGACAACTTTCAGGTTCGTAATACGCGTGCCACTGTGCATGTTAGCTAAATATGGATCTTCTAATTATTTTCATTAATTTGACATTGTCATTCTATGTTTTCAGTGCAATGATTGTTAGTTGAATATGTTGATTTCAAGTGGGTAACATATTGTTTAGAGCAGTTTATGGCTATTAAAAAGGATAGGATCTTAAATTATGGAGAATGTCTCGGCTTCCCATTGTTAAACTTTCCGATTGTTTGATACTTATAATCTTGACATTAATTTAGTATTTGTATATGAAAATTGAACTCTTTGGAAGATAATATCGCAGAACTGAATTTGGGTATATTTCTGCATCTTATTTAAATGTGATTGACGTGGTTTTGAGGTCTTGGTTTATATATATATATATATATATATATAATTCAGTTTACTTATAGGCAGCTGTAGTTTGGTCCGGTTATCAATCCCAAATGACACTTCATTTAGCTGATGAACATAATTGAAGCATAAGGTTGGACAAATTTGACATTCTTAAATGACTTGCTTGCAGTGGCTCACAGCAGTGGAGCTTGGACTTCTTAAGGGTCGTCATCCTCTTCTTGGTGATGTAGATTTAACCGTCAATCATTTACAAGGCTTACCTCTTATGGAGGGCAAATCATCTCTCAAAAATGTAAAAGTGAACAAGTTCTTGGATCTTACTTCTCAAAACACCTCAGGGGGATATTCTTTGGATCCTGGGAGGAATATTGTTGACAAGAGTGACATGGCTTTTGGTATCCCCTGGAGGCCCACAGAGGATGTGTCTTCTGCTGATATGAATAATGGAGAAATAAATTTGGAAGATAATGAAAGAGGTCAAGTTCTACAGACTGCCCAAGTGGTTATGAATATGCTTGATATAACCATTCCTGGTACTCTATCAGAAGAAAAGAAGCAGCAGGTAATATTATGAAAAGAAAACCATGCACAATGTTTGATAACTGCTCATAGTAAAACAATTTCTAAATAATGATAGGTTTACTCTCTAATTTTACATTTTGATGTTACTTTTTGAATTGACGTTTATCTGTCATTCATTAATTGATGAAATAATTAAATATAAATTATAAATAGTTAAAAGAAGATATTAATTGCATCAATTAATGAACGAAAGTCAAGATATAAGATTACATTGTACAATTGGAAAGTAATCATAGGATTACTCTCACTAATGTAGAAGTGTATATATATAAAAGTTTCGAAATACTATGAAGTTCCAGTAATCAAAGTCCTAATTCCCATATATCATATGGCTTCGTAGTTTGTGTTGGCATGAACCTTGTATTGAGGTGTTCAAAGTAAGTCTATTAACTTGTAGCGTATTCCATATATTTTTAAATGTTCTATGAAAAATGAAAAGTTTATGTCCAGGTATTAAGTGCCGTCAACCAAGGAGAGACATTGATGAAGGCTTTGCAAGATGCTGTACCAGAGGATGTTCGTGGAAAGCTTACATCTGCTGTATCTGGAATTGTGCATAGTCAAGGACAAAACTTAAAATTGAAGGAAGTGCGTGGTATTTCCCAGGCTTCTGACATGTCATCACTGTTAAAGACCAAGACCCAAGAAAAAGTTGGAGTAACAAATACAGAAGGTTTCTCTCAAGTTCCTCATTCTTTAGATCAGATGAGAGAGTGTAATGAGGGAGCAGATAACTCCGATAATCTTCCACCTGGATTGGATAAGCCTTCCAGGGAGCTAGAACTAGAGCCTCAAACCTCAGATATATTCGAAAAGCCCATTGATTTACAGCCATCTCAATCACCTAACAGTTCTAGTGATGATATTGCAAGTTATATCAGGATGGGAACTGATGAATCTATGGGTAAGGATAGAAATGATGAGTTCCTTATCAACGAAAAAACTACCGTGAATCTTGATTCTGGTGAAAAGGAATCAGAACAAGGTACAAAGCCAACTTTTTCTAGCCCAACTGTGCAAATGCATGATAATGATGCAACAGCAATTGATGATAAGTGTAAAACCCAGGTTGATGAAATATCTCAATTAGACAAAAAGGAGGAGAATAGAACCCAGAAAAATGAAGAGAAAGGAATTGATTATTTGAACGAACAGAATAAGGTGATAACACCCGGTAAGACAGAAGTACCTTCACCACCAAAATCTTCTACAGAGATGCAATCATCAGAAAGAGAAAGCAACGATGACCAAAAAAATGATAACAACAATATGCTGCCAGTTCTGGATCAGGCAAAGTTGATATCTGATCCCAATTCTCCGACCTTCAGTGTAACTCAAGCATTGGATGCCTTGACAGGGATGGATGACTCCACCCAAGTGGCAGTTAATAGTGTATTTGGTGTGTTAGAGAACATGATATCTCAATTGGAGGGCTCAGGAAATGAAAATGAAACTGGGGACAAGAAAAGTGATTCTTCATTTGGAGACCATCGGTCTAATAACAGTCATTCCTCATCAGATAAACAAGATGGTGAGACTGACTTGGGTGTACAGCCTGACAGTTTAAGTGATCAAACTGAGAATAAAACAAATGATCAAACTGAAAATAAGACAGAATGTGGCCAAAACTCCATCTCATTTGCTGGGAGCAATGCGGTCACATCTCATGTACAGCTGTTTACGGATAAAATGGCCGTAAAAAATGAAGACAAATTAGATGGTCCAAAAAATCTTGCCAATAAAGAAGAAGATCAAAGTAGTACAAATGATGTTTCACTAAATTTAAGCCTAAATCACTATGTTGGCTCTTTTTACAATGATTACTTCTGGAAATACCTTCTTATGAAAATGCCTACTGAATCATTGGATATCAATACAACCACTGCTCTGTTGCTTGATTACATTCCAGAAGAAGACCAGTGGAAGCTCTTAGAACAACCAGGAAATGGAAAATCTGCTGATTTTGTTTCACCCAGTGAAGTTGTTGACAGGAAAATTCA
Source organism: Begonia peltatifolia (assembly GCA_022433055.1). Taxonomy (NCBI): domain Eukaryota; kingdom Viridiplantae; phylum Streptophyta; class Magnoliopsida; order Cucurbitales; family Begoniaceae; genus Begonia; species Begonia peltatifolia. Next base: position 16,795,018 of record CM039529.1, read on the forward strand.
TCACTATTCACCAGTTAGAGAAGATGATATTGGTGAGACTATAGAACCATCCTATGTAATATTAGATGGTGAAAACCAACCTAAATCGGTTGATTATGTAAATAAAAATAATGAAAGGGAAAATTTTGAAGCTGATGATAGATCATTGGAATTGGATCACTTTGTGAGAAAAATCATATTGGACATGTTGAAGATTGAAGTTGGCAGGAGATTGAGTGCAAATAACAGGAGAGAGCTGGAGCCTAATCTTACTAGAGATCTGGAACATGTGGCAAATACATTATCCATTGCTGTCAGCTATCATGTGGAGCACAACAAACATTTAAAAGGTAAATATGACCGCATTGAATCTACCTCAGAAAAGGTTGGTACTCTTCAAGGAGAACATGTCATTCGGGCAATTTCATCTGCTGTTCAGGACACTAGCTACTTGAGAAAAGTATTGCCTTTCGGTGTTATTGTTGGTTCTACCTTAGCGGCTCTGAGAAAATTTTTCATTGTGACAACGGCAATCAATGGAAGAGGAAGAGTTTCAATTCCAGAGAATCCTGAGAAAAATGGAGGAAAAGGTCATGGAAAATTCATAATTGACAGTGATCAAACAACTTCTATCAAATCTAATCAGAATGCCAGTTTGGATGATACAGTCAGTGGTGGAGACAAGAGTGAATTGAAATATTTAAACAAAGGCACTGTAATGGTTGGAGCCGTTACGGCTGCTCTGGGGGCATCTGCTTTGTTGGTGGAGCACCAGGTAGAAATTGTTTTAAACCTATTCAAATTATTTTGTCATAAATTTAATCTATACGCCTATCCTTTTTCTGTAACTTCTTCTCGAAACTCTATCCCTGCATATCTAGCAGCACATCACAAAAATATATTTTCTCTAGCCATTTTTTCTTCTGGCGTTCAAAGACTTAATAGTTATGTATGTTTTCATTTTGTAATTAGCACAACATAATACTAGATATGTTTTCTGTATTTTCGACCCATATATGAGATTGTACTATCCATTGCCTTATGTTCTCTTTCTTTTGTGTTTTCTTGTGTATTAATTTCATGTACAGTATAGTGCACAATTGATTCACTGTTAAAAAAGACTTTAGAAAATCTTCCTTATCTGACTGTTGCACGCCATTGTATAACGAATCTTTGAATCAATTAGCCTGCCATTCTATTCTCATTTATGTTTCGACTTCTCATATAGTTTCAACTTGGAAGTGTAGAATGCATATGAAGTCAATGAAACTGCTGAAGATCCTTCCATGTTCTTAAGTGTGAGAGATATCTATCAAGATCCTGATAAGCCTGTGGGTACAACCGAAAAAAATCAGACCAATATTGTAACTAGCCTTGCAGAAAAAGCGATGTCAATTGCTAGTCCTGTGGTACCCACGACAGAAAATGGAGCAGTAGATCAAGAAAGGTTTAAGCAGTAGATGCATATATATTTTCTTCCCTTCAAGATTATCTGGCTTTCTTTAACTGTATCTCTCTCCTCAAACAGGCTTGTTGCAATGTTGGCTGATTTAGGTCAAAAGGGTGGCGTGTTGAAACTAGTTGGCAAAGTTGCTCTTTTGTGGGGTGGGCTTCGGGGTGCTATGAGCTTAACTGACAGACTAATCTCATTTCTACGCATAGCAGACCGCCCTTTGCTTCAGAGGTCCTTCTCCACTACTTTATATCTGGCTGCTGCTTAGGAAGATTTGTTTTTAGTTGAATGAATCACTGACAAATGCTAGATTAATGTTTCTTTTTACAAGAACAAGATAAAATTTATCAAGCCCTTAAACTTGTCATACAATGTTCCACAATGAACCAGCTGAAACTTTTATTGCTACTTTAGTTTTGGCAGTGGATCCGGTCTCATTGGTTGCAGATGTTGCAGTTTGTATTCTCTGACCTGTTATCGTGTTATACAGAATATACTGCATGGCTAGAATTTGTTTAATTTTCTCCTTTTTTCTATAACGTCCTTAGGATTCTTGGGTTTGCTGGTATGGTGCTTGTAATATGGTCTCCAGTTGCAATTCCATTACTTCCAACACTAGTCCAAAGCTGGACAGCACATACTCACTCCCGAGTGTCAGAGCTTACTTGTATTCTTGGCCTATATGCTGCTGTTATGATACTTGTAATGCTATGGGGTAGGAGAATACGTGGGTATGAAAATCCACTTCAGCAATATGGTCTGGATTTGGCTTCTTTCCCAAAGGCATGCTCTCTCTCTCTCTCTCTCTCTCTCTCTCTCTCTCTCTCTCTCTCTCTCTCTCTCTCTCTAGATCATTGTATTTTAAATTTTGATGTTCTTGTAGTGAACATTGGCTATATCTATTTTCCCCTTCTATATTATATTGAAAATTGCAGTAAAATATATATATATACACCTTACAGTGGTACTTAGTGTTGACAAATGGGCTAATGTCTGACTTGGTGATTACAGATTAATAACTATTTGAAGGGCCTGATTGGAGGAATTGCACTTGTTTTGGGAATACAGTTATTAAATACAAGGCTCGGCTATGCGTGTCTTTCTTGTCCTTCTCCATCTTCTCTGGGCATCATATCTTGGTTCAGAACTTACGGGAAACTACTAATTTTATGTTGTCAAGGGGTTTTGATGGGAACGGTGGTCACAACTGCGGAAGAATTACTTTTCAGGTCGTGGTTGCCTGAGGAAATTGCTGCAGATCTTGGATATTACCAGGGAATTATCATTTCGGGGCTTGCTTTCGCTCTATTCCAAAGGTGAACTCTTTGATATATTTCTTCCTTGCGCATCCATGTTTTTTCCTTTTTTGCTATGATATATCCTCAGTTTAGTGCTTTTGTGCAGAATACTTAGTTTTGATTGGAGAATGACAGCATAGATAATTGCTAATGTGATAAGTCTCCAATCGACTTAGGCTAGGGGTAAAGTGGAATTATGATTATGAGAGAGAATACACGTAAGAGAAGTGTGGGAATGATTAATGGGGAAGAGTAGAACTTTTCTATATATAGAAGACATACTAGTCAGACATGTAGAAAATTATGGGGAAGGATTTGGGTAGGAGAGAATCGAGCCTCTGAAATTGCATGTCGGTGTGTGTATTTTATCTTTCAAACAATCTATTTTCCGGGTTTTCATCTTCTCTGCAATTCGGTTCTTATCATAATGCTACGTTCTATACAAGTTAATATTGATCCGATGAAAGTGGAAGATGGGATTCTAAAGGGTGAGTATTATGCAGGTGTCCGCAGGCAATACCAGGGCTGTGGGTTTTCTCTTTGGTTCTGGCGGGCGTTCAGCAAAGAAGCGGAGGCAGCCTCTCGATTCCGATAGGGCTGCGTGCCGGAATGATGGCCGCCAGTTTCGTGTTACAGAGGGGTGGCTTCCTGACTTGCAAGCCCCAGTTCCCTCTATGGATTACTGGAGGCGATCCATTCCAGCCACTTAGTGGGGTGGTTGGTTTTACATTCTCTGCATTAGCTGCCTGCATTTTGTATCCGAAACAGCCCGAAGAAAGGAAGCATTTGAGGAGGTCAATTCGTGAATGACGGTAGAGACCCATTTTTGAGTAGGGTCGTCGGCATTTTCTTCGGTGAAGCTCTCACAACGCTCCGAATGAATATACTCGTCCACGAATGCCGCTCTCTATGTTTCTACGATAAGCCGAAACTAAACCGGGAGAGATGCAATGAACTAACGAATTAACTGGAAGAAGAATACAGGCATGGCAGTCTAGGAACTAAAGAAAGTAGAAAATGGTGAAGAAGTTGTGTAGGTTAAGAAAGAGGAGAGAAGAGAATTCATAACTCTTGAAAAAGAGTTATTATATGAATTTATTCTATAATATACATTGTTCAAAATCGGTGATTCCATAAATAAAAATCATGTTTTTTGTTTTTATTTATTTTCAAGGTAAATTCATACAGTTTTATCTCTAAACAAAAACATGTAAAGAGAAAAGAGAAACCGGTTTCTTTGTTTATATATCATATTTTTACTCGATTGATAGGAATTGAAGCTATCCATTTCTGGCCCGAAGAAATATTTGAAATGAACGTACAAGATTTTCTTAAATCAAGTTAACAATAACATCACCTTCACATTAGAGGCCTAACACTCAATTCAAACAATTTGCAGACTTCCGAAATCGAAAAAATGATGAGAATCTGTGTGTTATTGGGCAGCGCAAACAGCCGAAAATTGGAAAGAAGTGAGCTTGAATCTGCAAATTCCAAAGTGCCTCTGCAGTTTATTCGATTTGCATCTCGCTTCATTCAATGGCAAGAGGAACACTGTCGGCCTGCAGGCGACGCGAGACGAAAAATAATCAGTTAATTATACCCAACAACAATCGTGCTAAGTGCTGATAAATCGAAAAATGACAAAAAGGTGATCGAGAATTTATGATCCTACTAACCAATTTACGATACTTGAGTGCGAAAAACATTTCGAGGTAGCGACGGCTCTCGAGGCGATCGAGGTTGGACACATGCTTCCAGAATCCATAAACCCCGGTCAAGTTGAGCAGCCTCTCGGAGTAAATTTGCCATGTATACCTATTTACAACACGAGATGGAAAAGATAAAATATTCATGACCAACAACAAACTCCATTTATAAATTTGATCAGACCAGAATCTTACTTCTCATGTATACGCTTGAGTCCTCCTTCAGATATTTGGGTCCAATATGCGGGATCCACTCTGCACTTCTCGAAGAATTCGACAAGTATTTCAGCAGCTTGATCTCCATGATAGGGGTCGATGTGGAAGCCGGATTGACCATTCACGATGATCTCAGCTGGACCGCCATTGCAGGTTGCAAATGTAGGCAATCCACAGGTCATGGCCTCAACCACTGTCAAACCGAAAGCTTCGTAGATGGCAGGCTGCACAAACGCTCCCTTCGAGTCGGCAATGTAGCGGTAGAGCTCACCATTCCTCACTCGATTCATCTGTGAAGATATCCACCGGAATTGACCATCTAACTTGTAGGTTTCGATGAGTTCATGCATCTTAGTCATCTCCGCTCTCTCTTCTATGTCCTTCGACTCCTTTCTCCGATCTCCGGCTACCACAACGAGGTTAACCAGCTCTCTGAGACGGTAGTTTTTTCCATACCATTCAACGAGGCCGGTTATGTTCTTCACGCGGTCCAACCTTGCCATCGTGAATATGATTGGTTTGCTTCTGTCTTTCAACACGCATCTAAAAACACCCAAGATTCAAAAACAAAGAAAGTTCTGAATTCAAATACAAACAAAAGAAGATGATTGAATGGAAAGGCAGTAAAAAAATGTAGGAACTTAACAAGTGTTCCTCATTCTCAACAGAACTGTAGAGCAGCTCTTCAATTTCATGGTGGAAGGACGTCAACCTCCGGCTCTGCTCCGTGTGGGGGAAGTAGATGCTCAAGTCTGCGCCGGGAGAGACAATGTTGAACTTTGGATCAAAAACGTTGATTCCATGAACTACTCTATACAGTCCAGGAAGAGTGAAAGCAGTATGGCTCTCGTATTGCCCGACGGTGTCTTTGCTGAAAACCATAAAAAAATCACAGTTGAGAAATCGGTAAGATATTCCAAGTAAAACCCACAAAAGGCTAGCTTCCATTTCACCTTCCAGCTATCTCTTGGAAAGTACTTGTGATGATGAAATCAGTGTGGTTCATAGCAATAAGATCGGCTGTGAACTGGCAGGAAAAGTGATATTTTTCTTCAAAGTTCTTCCAAAAAATGTCAGAATCTGGATATTTTGTCTTCTCAAGAGCATGAGCTATCGTGCACTGCTTGCAGTAAATCCAAAATACTAGTCAGAGATGGTAGTAACAAAAGAAGTAAGAGAGAAAAAAATGTAGATTAATCTCATGGCAAACCTGGGTAACGCCCAACTTATGCGCCAACAGGGAGGCCACAATATTGCCATCGCTGTAATTTCCAATGATAAGATCCGGCTTCCCCTCCAACGCCTTAGAAAGTTCCTGTGCAACATCCTGAGATGACAAAGATGAACATGAGCAACGCTGACTAGAAAAGTAAAAACCTTGAAAAAAATGTCGATAAGGATGATAATGGGGTTGGTCATAGAAATGAAATGGTTAACCTCGGTGAATGTCTCAAGGTATGGCCAGACTTCAAATCTGGAGATCCATCTCCGGACAATACCCTTCTCCGTTCTAAACGGGACTCGAAGAATGTGGGCGTGTTCTGTTCCCAGTACTTTCTCTAATCGTTGATTGCAAGTCGTTCCGACAGCATCTGGAAGAAGCCGTGTTATCTGACACGTTCAAATCATTTGAGCAACTACTCTTTAGTGTGCATGTTAGAAATCGAACAATGAAGCGCAGAAGTAAATGCGAAAGTGAATAACAAAATACAACCTTAGTTTTACGACGACGCAAGTTTACATAGATTTAAAGATAAAAGCAAACCCGAAACCGATAGGAATGCTACAAAATCGGCATACTCTAAATTAATTCGGGTCATCGAACTCTAACAATGCACTATCATATTTCTAATTCTACAAAGTGAGAAAAGAGTATGCACATACAATGAGGATGCGTGGAGCAATATCTAGTCCTTGGTGCTTTATCCGAAGAAGCATTTCGTTCTCCAATGCACGAACTTGATCCAATATGTATACCACCTGCCAAATCGACCCGAATTGTGTGTTGAAGGTGAAAACCTATGATTAGATTTTCGGAAATTTCCAAGCCAACAATTTAGTCTTTTGTCATTGACAGAAGCGTACCTGGCCACCAGTGTCCGGATATCCCAAGACATTGTCTTGGGCGAAATAGCCGTGAGGAGAAAGAATGACGACGTTAAACACCATCGGGATTCTGCCCAAGAATTTTTCGAGCATGCAAGGATCAGGTGCCTCAAGAAGATCCAGAAGAAGCTGAATCATTTCCAACGCCCTGACTGCATTGTCGCCCCAGCCCCTCTCTAAACCAATCTCCTGGAACTTGCTCTCCAGCTCTGAGTATGGAGTTTTTGGATCCAATTTGCCCAGATACTCCTCTGCTTGCCTCAGTACATTCTGCACATCGTTCAGGTCCTGAATTCTATCGTTCAGCATCATCGTCTGCATTTTCAACATTCAAATTCCATAATCAGATCATCAATTTCAGTTCTTCCACTGATATGACCCAAATTTCACATTTCGAGGTCTCATACCTTGCCCTTGTAGCAGTGACGGCGGAGGAATTCAAGCAGCGGCAGCATGCTCTCTTTTCCATGGAAAAGTTTTGCACAGAGATGACGGTTGAGGAAATCAACACCATTGCCGATTGATTTGGACAGAGTAGACCGGGGAAAAGCAGCACTAAATGGCTCAAAATCCAGCTCGAGCACAAATTTTCCATCCAAGCTGCATTGCAAATCCCCATTCCCATGGATTACCACCTAATTTCTAGAACAGAAGTCAGAATCCAAATCCTAAAAGACTGCTATACCTTCCATCCACCAGTTCCTCCTTTAAACGTAAATAGTCCGCCGGTTGCAGTCCCTCGACGAGAAGCTCCCGCACGTTCACTCGTACATATTCCCACACACCAGGCCTCGGCCGTACAGCTAGGGCGATCCATGGAGGTAACACAATTGCTTCCTGAATCGCCAAAAATCAACCGAATCAATCAAAAAAACAAAACCGAGGCTACTCATCAGAAAACAAATTCGCACGAAGCAAGCGTTTCGTTACCCGAGTAGAACTGAGGATTTCTCCGAATGCGGAGTCAACCAGTTTCTTCCTGTCTTCTTCAGGGATCGCTTCGAATTCCACGAGGAGCTGATGCTGTTGCAGAATGCCTTCTCCCTTGCCCTCGACCCTGAAAACCCGCCAATATTCAAATTGTTAATTTTCTTAATCACGTAATTAGATCACTAATCAAGATCTTCTTGTTAAAAAAATCCTGGCGTCAAAGCCTTTAACCTACCGGGAAAGGAGGGTTGCGATTTCGTTCCGGCAATCTGAGAGGAATGAATCCAACAGCTCAGAAATGCTTTGACCACTGGTCAGCAGTCTTTCCGCCATTTTCGTTTGTGTTAGAAACTCAGAATCGATTTTTTTTTCGAACAAAGTTCTTCAACTGCAACATGAACACACCATCCAACGACGTAAGTGCTGATCGAAGTGCAATCCATTACAAAAAAAAAAAAAAGTGAAGAATTGTTGGAGTTTGGAGAATCAGCAGAAAGTCAAACGAAAGTTCATTAAGATTTCAAGATCATGATAATAGCAGGTTTTTCTGTTGTTATAAATCGCACAGCAAGATCACCTGACGGAAAGAGAGGTCTGAAACTACTAAAGAAGAAAGATGATAAGAAAAAAAAACATGCAGTTCTGGCAGAAGGATCAATGCAGAGGAACAGAAAGAAACTCCCAGTTTATTCGACGAAGAAATCACTGAATCGTCAACAAAAAGAGTAAAGCAGAGGCAGAGAAACCAAATTCAACAGCAACATTCAGCAAGAACTCAAGCGGAAGAAACCACTGGATCTCTCATAAAGAAAGGGAATGCAGAGCCGTGGGAGATTGAATGAAAGTGGCGATATCTTGCAATCAACTGTCAAAATTTACAGGCCATGGGTGAAGGTACGATAGTTCAGAGGAGCAGTAAGGTGGGGGGATGATGACGATGATTGCCAGGATCCTTCACACTTGAGCCAGCCATGGATTTAGTTACAGAGCTCATCCATGGCTAACTGTAAATCATTGCTGATAGACGAAAAGGGAAACTCAAAGACTTTCCTAAGCAAACAAAGATACAGTAACAAGCAAACAAGATCAACCAGACCAACCTTGACTGTAGAGAGAGAGAGAGAGAGAGAATGGATGAGAAGAAACAAGAAAGTGAGGAGTCATTTTATAAGAGAAGGGATATGAGAAAGACCGCCATTGTTTCTACTCAAAACCTTCCTGCGGTTTTGATTGGCTTTTTAACCACTCAGTCTGTATGATATATATTTTACGTAATTTAATAATTAAATATATTTTAAATAATTAAAAATAATAAAACACTTTTAGAATTCAATTTACCAAACTGATTTTCTCCTTTTTCCTCCCTGATTATTTCAAAAGCATAGCCAACCGGAATTACGACGATACCGAACTAGCATCGAGGCCTCGATAAATTGATTATTCTAGTTACCGCTTGATCTCAAGTCTTCGAGTTGCACGTTGTATTCTAATCGAAGTTTTTACTATATTTTGTAATTTATGATTCATGTATTCTTTTACGTGTTAAAAATCGAGCACAAATAACAAACAAATGAAAACAAAAATTTAATATAAAGAGCAACAAGATCGAATGTTGTAATTGAAACGTAATATATCGGTCTATTAACTTTATCATTTCGCCATCACCACGTATTCTTACGAAAACATCTATAATATCTTCTACAAACTTTTACTACATCAACTCTGCTTTATAAGACTTTTTGTCACCGAATTATACGTAATATTTAAAAGAGTGAATGAAGTGACGATAGATTAGGAATCTAGCCATATATTATTGCTTGAATATTTGTGTTGGGTGCCCATTAAGGAAGTTAATTAATGCCTACTTGTCACATTTTTTTAATATAATGTATGGTTTTAATAATTTGATATGTATAATAATAGGTACATGGTTTTGTTGGTCTCGGTCTCCACTCCCAAGGACCTAATTACTGTGTGTTCCCTTCCTATTGGCTCCCCCAAAACCAAAGCCTGTACCGGTGGCCGGTGCCAATGGATTATTCTTTTTTCTTAACCCTAATTTATATTTATTTATGGGTAAAGTTAACAAAAATGCTTAATTTATGGGGCGGATATAAACGGTCTTTTAAACTAATTTTGTAAACAACTTAATTTTTAAAATATTTTTTATTAAAATTGAAGATATAGATATGAAATTACGCGCGAAAATTCAAAAAAGTAAGTGGGAGAAAAATGTCGTGAGAGCAAACTTCCAAAGTTCACGACAAACACCTAAAAACATGAAAAAAATGTTCTACGAGCGGACTTTCGAAATTCAAGACAGACACGAAAAAATAAAAGAATAAAAAAAAAGTGTCGGAAATAAATGTTTAGAGTTTAAAGCGGACACTCGAAAAAAATTAACTATTTGTAAATTGAAATAGTTGATCCAATATAAAATGATGATGCATAATTACATATTATTATTATTGACGTAACACTCATTAATTGATAATTTATTTTAATATATTATTTATATTAATTAATGAATATTATATCTGGAAAAAAGAATTAAGAGATAAAAATCAAAAATAAAAGTATAATTTATTTGAATATATAAAAGTTTTGTTTTTTCATGTATTTTCAAAAAATCAAAATTAAAAACAACGAAAGTAGCCGTTACTTATTCAAAGTTTCGCCTGAAACGACATCATATTCCAGATGCCGTGATTAAACTTTCCGTCTCCGATTCGAAACTTCCATTTTTTTGAATCCTGTTTCTCCCACGTAATCGAATCAAGCTTTCGTTTCCGATCTTCCACTCAACTTCACTCTTCGCTACCTGCGGACTCTACGGTATTCTGGATTTTCCTGTCGCCTTCATCGCCGCGGTCTCTTTATTTGCTTTTCGTATTAGGCTTAAGTTTTTCTTTCGCCAAATTTTGTTCCCGGTGATTTTTTTCTTCCATTTCAGTGATTGGGAACTTGGTAGACTGTAAAAATGTTGGAAATGAGAAATTATGGGCTCCTTTATATAGTTTGGCGTTGATACTATTTTATTTCCTCTTATTTTCTGTTATTGCGTTTGTAGCTTCGTTTCTCAAACTCTTTCTATGGAATTCTAGTTTCTGGCTCCTTTTGCTTATGTTTTCCCTTTATTTTCTTCATCGGTCGGTTGAACGCTCAAGAATTACCAAGATCATATTTCTTGTTTAAGTTAGCTTCTTTTCCTATGTTCTACGTGATCCTATTGCTTCCTTTTTGCTCTTTTCCTGTGTTTGCTTCTAATTACATGCGAGTGGGTGAATGCATCTCTCTGCTGCTATTACAGTCATCGGAGAAGTCTACCAATACCTTAGCTCTTTGATTATTATAGTAGCTTGAGCATCTTTTTTCAATCACTTTTCTTGGCCCAAATGGTTGGCTATCCTTTCGAGAGTTCAGTCTCGACTTGGATCCTAAAATTTCTCTTTCTCCGCAGAAGGGACTTGCAAGAAGGCAAGTATGGTTGGGACACCAGCAACTCCACTATGTAAAATACCAAGAACCCCTTCATCCACTCCGGGTGGCCCAAAAGTTCGCGAGGAAAAAATACTTGTCACTGTCCGGATGAGACCATTGAGCCGTAAGGAACAAACCATGTACGATCTTGTTGCTTGGGATCGCCTGGATGACCATACTATTGTATTCCAGAATCCAAATCAAGAAAAGCCAGCAAATCCATTTTCCTTTGGTAAGTCAAATGTAAGTGCCCATTTAATAATTTTGCTTATATATTTCTCTTATAATAAACTTTAAACTTCGTATTAAAAATGAAAAAGTATTGCTTATACTTTAGATAAGATTTTCTATATTATCAAAATTTTCCTTTCATTTACTCTACCAATTTTACAATTCAAAACCATTATCTGAAACGTGGCAGATAAAGTTTTTGGTCCCACATGCTCAACGGAAAAGGTTTATGAAGAAGGAGCCAAGGATGTTGCTTTATCTGCCCTAAGGGGAATAAATGGTGCCCATATAGCTTGGTTCTGTGTTTTTGAAATTGATTCTCTGTTGCCCCTTTTATTTGAGCATTTTCTTTGTGTTATGAGACTTGATTTTTGTGTAGCCACCATTTTCGCCTATGGACAGACTAGTAGTGGCAAGACATTTACCATGAGAGGCATCGCTGAGAAAGTTGTTAGAGACATATACGAATACATATCTAATGTAAGTTATGTAATTGGTTGAAGGATAACTTATAAACTGTCTTGTATGAAAAAAATACATTCGTGTTTTGTATAAAAAAAAGTTAATTCTTTGCTTTCGTACTGTCTTTAGAATTGAGTTTGATAATGTTTTTGATTAGTACAGACACCCCAGAGAGAGTTTGTTTTAAAATTTTCAGCTCTCGAAATCTACAATGAGACTGTTATCGATCTTTTGAATCGTGAATCTGGTCCTCTTCGCCTTTTGGATGATCCTGAGGTACCAACTTAAGCCCCTTGTGTGAACACATGTATGCCTTCTTCTAATCAAACTTATTACTCTTCCTTTTTGTACTTCCTGTAATATAGAAAGGAACCATTGTGGAAAAATTGGTTGAAGAAACTGCCAAGGACAGTCAACACCTCAGGCACCTTATCGGCATATGTGAAGGTAATTTAAACATTCACTCAAACATTTGGAAAGATGTCTTATCTTTCTTCTTCATCATGATCATGGTCATCATCATCACCCATGCAAAACAATTTTTCAGTTCTACTCTTATAAATCCTCCGTAATTTTAATTGCAATAGAATTGGTGACGAGAAAACAATTTTTTTTTCCACAAAAAGTACTCTTTTTATTTTGAGCTCATCCCTTATAGTTGCTAGTAATTACACCCACAGCTCAAAGGCAAGTCGGAGAAACTGCGCTTAATGATAAAAGCTCAAGATCACATCAGATTACAAGGCTGGTAAGCATATCAAAACATCAGTTGTTTAAACAACTCATTAGCTACCCTTCACTTTTTTTGCTTCAATTAGATTATGAGCTTGAGAATCATTTGCTGTATCTAGTTATTGAGAGAATGTGATATTCTTACTCGTGAAACTTAAGGATCATCCGTTACTACCCTGCCTTTTCAATGAGCTATTTGAAACAATACGTACTTTTGGTTTGTCTAAGACCAGGCCATTCTCAAATCATTTGGACTGATTTGACTATTTTATTACACATCTCTCTTTTTAACTGGTTGAAAAACCCAGTTTTATGTTCAAGTAATTTGTTATCGTTCGGTAGATGCATCATTTGTCTCCTATCTTTCTAGCCTTTTATGGTCTTCAGGTTATTTATTTATTTTTAATCTTCTTTTCAGTCAATTGAGAGTAGCCTTCGGGAAAATTCAGACTGTTTGAAGTCCCTCATAGCAAGTTTGGTATGCTGCTCTGGCGATTCCTCATTTAGGTTCATTTAAAGCACAACATTGGACTTGTTTGCATGTTTTTTTCGTAGAATCTGGTGGACCTTGCTGGAAGTGAACGTTCCTCTCAAACAAATGCAGATGGTATCAGATTGAAGGAAGGAAGTCACATCAACCGGAGTTTGTTGACACTTACAACTGTTATCAGAAAGCTCAGGTAAGCAAACAAATATTGAAGGTGATTCTCCAGAAATGTAATAAATCTGTAATGAGTTGTCTTAAGCTCGTTAGATCAGACTATATTGTCGTAATACTCACAAGATTCATGCAGTGGTTGGAATTTATTTCAAAATTAGACAAGATTCATGCTGAAGAAGCGATATCTCCCATTGTTGTTCCCTATATTGTTGAGGATTTTGATTATTTCCTACTTTGCAGTGGTGGGAAAAGAAGTATTCACGTGCCATATAGAGATTCAAAACTTACAAGGATACTGCAGACTTCACTTGGGGGCAATGCTCGCACAGCAATCATATGTACCATTAGCCCAGCACTAAGTCACGTGGAGCAAACAAGAAATACACTCTCATTTGCAACTAGCGCGAAGGAAGTAACTAATAATGCACAAGTAAATATGGTAAGTAATAAGGAAATATACATAAAAAATTCTGGTAATTTGGAATGTAGTACATGAGGCTTATGAATTATGAAGTGCAGTCTCTTAGGCTTGGACTAAAGCTTCAAGATGGTGCGCATTTAAAGACGAATCCATCCGTCATATGATTTTGTTGTTGAGACTTTCAAAACCCATTTCACATTTCCATTTCCTCTTTGCTTCTCAAATGAAGGAATCATTTTTATTTTAAGTCACTTAGAAATGTTTTCATGAATATGGAGCTGTACATGTATTTACTGTTCATGACAGCATTAAGTGAAGCTATAGACAGTTTCTCTTTTTCTTTTTCTTTTTTTTTTTAGACGAATCTACAAGCTATAGACAGTTTCTTAGGATCTTCAAATTTCTCATATTTTTATCTATTAGGCCTGATCAAAAAACAGCGTCTTGATCGATTTTTTATGATGATATGTTCTATATGTTTCCATGAGCAAGTGTGCATCTGTTTTACGTCAAACTTCAAGTAAGAATTTCGATACTGCTAAATAATTCCTACTGCTGACATTGACAACTTTTATGTGTCGCTAGAATTAAATGTCATACAACTTGGTAGCTAGTCTAACATTCATATGAATATTTTCTTTATATTTAGCTCATTGCAGATAAGAGATTATTGAAACATTTGCAAAAGGAAGTTGCCAGACTTGAGGCAGAGCTCCAAAGTCCTGAGCCTACTTCTGCTTCATGTTTCCAGTCTTTACTAATTGAGAAGGACACAAAGATAAAGAAGGTATCGGTAATTAGATTACTCTTCTTCATTCGGAGTTATTTCAACTTCCAAAAGTAAGAATGTTTTTTTTTTTTTGGTTTGAATTTTCTCTTTTATTGGTCCCTTTCGAAATTGTGATCTTTTATTCAAATTTCAAAGCCAAAAGATCTTGCTCTTGGCCGTTGCATCAGGAAACATCTCTAATGCTTGATTCAATGATAAATGGTCATAGAGTTTGGGTCATCAATTTATCATCACTTACAGCATTGAGGAAACTTTGCTTCTGTAGATGGAAAAAGAGATAAAAGAGCTAAAGCACCAACGCGATCTAGCACTGTCCCAGCTTGAACAAGAAAGAGAAACACGTGTTGAGGAAGAGGTTCTATTTTAATTGCTGCACCGCGTTTTTCTTTCTCCATGCCTTTACTGACTATATTTTCACAGATTTCAGATGAATGTGGACGTTCTTCCCAAGTGGTGAGGTGCCTATCTTTTGCTGGCGTTGATGATCAAGTTCCTAAAAGGCATACTTTAGGAACCCTATCAAAAAGTGCTGCAGGGAGGAGGTCAATGATTAGACAATCAATAACTTCAATAGATCCATCATTGCTCGTACACGAGATCAGGAAAATTGAACAACAACAGAGGCAGCTTGGGGAAGAAGCAAATCATGCTCTTGAAGTGCTGCATAAGGAGATTTCTTCCCATAGACTGGGGAGTAAAGAAGCTACTGAAAATATAGCAAAAATGCTATCTGAAATCAAGGACATGCATGTCAGTTCTCTTCCTCAAGAGCTTGTAATGGGAGATAAGGCCAACCTGATGGAAGAGATAAGTAGGTTTAAGTCTGAAAGAAGTAGTATTGAATCTCTTGAAAAGAAGCTTGAGAATGTACAGAGATCTATAGACAGATTGGTCTCATCCTATTCAAACACCGAGGAGACTCCAGAGTCAAAGACGCAATCAAAAAGGAAGAAAGTTCTTCCTTTTACATCGAGTAATAGTGCCAACATCCAACACATTGTCCAGTCCCCTTGCACGCCTATTTCCTCATCCCGCAAAGTGGTGAAATATGAAACTGAAAACAGGGTTCCTGAAAAGGATATGGAGAGTCCTTCCCCCCAGAAGTCAAACTCTATAAGTGTCAGGAAAATGGAGAGAATGTTTAAGACTGCTACTGAGGAAAATATACGAAACATCAGAGCTTATGTAACCGAGTTAAAAGAACGAGTGGCGAAACTACTGTACCAAAAGCAGCTTCTGGTTTGCCAGGTATGTGATAATATAACTCCAATGAACTGAATTGGTATGTTTACTTGTCCTTCGCTAAAGTATATAGCCCAGGTATTAAGTTTTGAGAGAGGGTTTTTAAAATATTTTTTAGACGACCAGTCATGCATTTCTTGCGTCTGTTGCACTGATTTATTAGAATGTAGTCCCCACGCTTGAGGTGTTAAGATCTTAGGTATCTCTCACTATAGATTTATCACACTAACTAGTTCATGTCTGTGAATTTTGATAATCAAATGTCATCTGCTAGTGCCTTATATGATTACAATATGGAGGGTAGCATTATTCATTTCTTTCAAAAATATTAGTTGTTGATGCTTGAAGCTGCAGCCGAGGGTAACTAGTGTTAGTGTAATTGAAACTGCATATATGTTGTCTTACTTCAGTTTAACATACAATAAATGCTTTTGCTTTCACTAATCGTAGGTATTGGATCTCGAGGGAAATGCCAATTCAACAGGTGAGGTCAGTGGAGTTGATCAATCTCCCTTGCCATGGCAAATGATATTTGAAGAACAGAGAAAACAAATAATTATGCTGTGGCATTTATGTCACGTCTCAATTGTACACCGTACACAGTTTTATTTGCTGTTCAAAGGGGATGTTTCTGATCAAATCTACATGGAAGTTGAGCTGAGGAGACTTACGTGGTTGGAGCAACATTTGGCAGAACTAGGCAACGCAAGCCCGGCACTTCTAGGGGATGAACCTGCCAACTCTGTTTCAGCCAGGTAATAGATATTGACTTAATCTTTGATATAAATGAGATAGCATAGTTGTTATTTGACTAAAATGTTTAGGAGAATAGATTAAGCTTGGAGCCTATAAATTTGTATTTTCAGTTCAAAAATGGGTTATTAGGAAGTTAAGAATATT